>JABUQX010063853.1:12500-25000 GCA_015478945.1 Trachelipus rathkii
AATTAAACCTCACACGAGTAGACCACATTTTGATTATCAGGAGATCGGGGTCTCTCGCCTCTGTGCGAACAACGAGAACGGGGGGAACTTCGTCTCCCTCTGTCCCCAACGCTCGAGAGAGAAGCACCTAATGGAAATTGATAATTTGCACTCTCCATGAACTTAAACCACCTTACTACGCATAGAGTTAATTTGCTAATATAACAATTGCTTTTCAAAAAAACTGACATGAGAGAGAGAGGTTTATTATTATAATTATTATAGTAGATTATTATAATTATTATTATAATTATTATTATTATTATTTATTTTATTATTGTTCTAATAATGAGAATTAACAAAGTTAGTGAAAGCCAAATTAATGCATAAAAGAAATCGAGCTTTTTCTATTAACACAACAAATTGTCTAGATGTTATCGCAACAATCAAATGAGCCTTAAACATGTTCTATAAGAACCAGGTTTTATTGTAAAAGTGTAATTTGAAAAAGGTGTCAAGAAAAATTGTAGAAAGATACGTATTCTAGGATTTGGTCAATTTGACTCCCTTTTTTTTGTGTTTTATTTACTAAAAAAAAAAGTAAAAATAAAACTGCATAAAATTATTAGTTCATTACTTTAAATTTCGTTGTGTGATTTACAAAAAAGTAATTTTATTTAATTTCTATTGTTTCATAACTAATAATCGAGAAAAAAAGTTCATCTTTTACGTGATATGAAAGCGTTGTGGGTCCATGTGTGTTCGATTTAGTGGTTTTAAAATAAATCGAGGCTTAGCTTACTGGAAGCTGGATAAATCAACAAAGCCAGGTTTTGAGTTTGTTATGGTTAGGTTAAGGTTGGTCATTAGGTTTATTAGGTTAGTTAGGATAGGTTTAGTTTTTTAGGTTAGGGAGTTAGGTTTGTTAGGTTACAAAAAATTTAGGTGTTTTATAGCTCTTACCAGTTGGCCCAATGTGCCTCTATTGAGTTTGTACTGTGCTACTATTGATGCGCCTATAAAGTGTTACTCACAGGGAATGATTGACAGATAAATGGTTTAATGTTCTTTATTTAGATCTTTATAGCCTCTCCAGCAGTTTGAAATTATTGTGGTCCCTTTCTGTCCAACTTTTGCAAATTTACACAGCGATTCACATTTTTCACATTCTCTTTCTGCTAATATTAAATTCTTATCTTGTAAAAAGCTATCAATACGTTATTATTCCCTATTATTTCATACAATTGAAAAGGTCCATTTTTTCTTCTGTAAATACAACATATAAAAGTCACAACATCACTAATTCTTTTCGTCCACTAGAAATTAATTAATAAAATAAGTTTATCTTAAAAAGTAGGCAGCAGCAATAATTCATTAGCATTAGTAATCTTAAAATATTGAATGATAACAAAGTTTACCCTATTATTATAATAATAGGGTAAACTTTGATGATAATATGTATAGAGTGAGGCTTTACCTTATTTTATAATCTTTTATAAAATAATATATTTTTAAAAAAATAATTTGGCCTCACTATATTAATTCTAAAGCTTAGGAAAGATATCAATCTCTAGCAACATTTTAGTACGTTTTTGTTTCAAGTACTATTTTATTTTCCCATTATCAAAGAAATTGCCTATATATATAATATATAGTAAATATTAACTATATTATAATAATATTAATCAGTAATACAATATTATACTAATATTAAGCAATCTTACACAATATAACTTAAATAATTATATAGCTAAAACAATTATATTATTAAAAAATTAAAAATTTAAAGATATTTTTTATATAAATATATATATATATTTATTTATATATATATATTTATATATATATACAGCTTGTTATAAAAAATATCAAAAAGAGGTATGAAGCAGCTTTTTTTATTAAATAATTTAAGGATTTTTAAATAATTTTTCCACTTTAATTCATATATACTCTATATTCATTACAGAACATGAGTAAACACATCAAATCTAATGAAATGGGTGAGAGAAACTGTATACACATCATCTCTGATATAATTTCACCGTGAGAACTGATATAAAAGCCCTTAGAGATATCGGCTGCAAATTGGTTCCTTTAGTGGCCTTAAATTTACTGTGTGAAATATCTATGATAATATTCTTTGAACAGTGTTACTATCG
This sequence comes from Trachelipus rathkii, assembly GCA_015478945.1. Classification (NCBI taxonomy): domain Eukaryota; kingdom Metazoa; phylum Arthropoda; class Malacostraca; order Isopoda; family Trachelipodidae; genus Trachelipus; species Trachelipus rathkii. The sequence goes on from JABUQX010063853.1 coordinate 14,639, forward strand.
AGGATATTTCTTCGATACTGAAAATTGAAATGCGAGATGAGGCAAGGTTGAAAAATTTGATATTAATATTTATGTTTAAGTTCGCTGGATGATAACATTTTATCTTCCCGAGGAAGGTACAATTATTGAGCCAATTGTTAAAGCTATTAAAGAGAGCCGAAATCAATTTAGCTCATAGGGTAGAAAAATACTGCTACAAAGAATTTGAAACGAGGATGGAGAATCTAGAAGAACTCTATAAAGAAGCTTCATTATAAATGATAAACGTTTGCAAGGATATAATTCAAAATGAAAATTTAACAACAAATGAACGTAATGTCAAATAGAATGGACTAGACGAAATCTTTGATTTAAATAAAAATATTCAGGAAACTATGAGAAGAATAAAAGAAGACAGAATAGATATCTCGTCAGACGACATAGAAAATTACTGTTCAGAATCTTCAGAAGATCGCTATTTGTTCTTCGCAACAAAAGAAAAGAAACAAATTCTAAAAACTGGTGTAAGGAATCTGCATAGAAATCTAAAATTTTCCCATTATTATATATATTATATATTAGTATAATATTATATATATTACATGATTATATATATAATATATAATAGTATATATATATATATATATATATATAATATATTTAATATATATATATATATATATATATATAATTATAATAATATAATAAGTATATATATATATATACGCTATAATAATACTCTGAAACTTCGATCTACTAATAATTTATTTTGCTATACATTTTTTTCTTAATAATTAGACTGATATTAATTAATCAAATTTTACAAATACCAACATAATATTCTGTTTATAATTTTTATTAAGTAGTGAATTTTGGTCCATAAGTCAATAATCAAATAGCGCTTGTGGCAGAATGTCTGGCCTCGCACTTGAGAACAAACGACGAAGTCTATTAACTCAGTTGTGAATTCACGGAAGAAAAATGATAAAATGAGGCTCTCCTTTTATGACGTTAGGCTGAGAATGATCTCTCTCTCTCTTCTTCCCTCTCAAAGGATTCTTCTCTACTCTCGTCTCTCTCTCTCTCTCTCTCCTCTCTCTCTCTCTCTCTCTCCTCTTTCTCTCTCTCTCAAGTTTTGCATTCTTACAACATTCTTTTAAAGTTGGATGTCCCATATATATATATATATATATATATATATAATATATATATATATATTATATATATATACTATAATAATTATATATATATTATATATATATATATATATTCTCCCGATTTTACAAACAAAATTTTTTTGAGACACCCCGTGAAAAAATGATCCACGCGCTACACAGCTGAAATATAGTATTACTTAATATTTATAACCTGATATATATATTATATATATATATATATATATATATATATATATTACATATACTATAATAATGATATATAGGATATATATATATATATATATAAATATACATATATATATATTATATATATATTATATAAATAATATATATTAATATATAATATATATAAATAAGAATATTCATACACTACTCCACTTGTTACGTGGGCACCGTGAAATCCAGTTATGGTAAAGAAATAGTTGTAGAAATCATGCGTCGCGTCCATAGGCAGCTTCGAAAACGTGTGTAAGTGAATAAAAATGGAGAGAGAGAGAGAGAGAGCGCAGAGAGAGAGGGAGAGAGAAGAGAGAGAGAGAGAGAGAGGAAGAGAGGAGAGAGAGAGAGAGAGAGAGAGAGAAGAGAGAGAGAGAGAGAGAGAGAGTTGATAAGGCGATAAAACTAGAAGGTGAAGATCTATGTGAGCAAAACCAAACACAGATGAGTGGACGCACACTCAGTACAATGGTGAATAACACTCCAGGTAAACTATAATGTCATCAAAGAAAGTTCAAAAAGAAAACCTCAGAACACCTCTATAACGTTTAATAAGTGAGAGAATACGATAATAATCCTTCCAAGAAAGATGACCAGAAAAGAAAATACTAAAAATGTTAATGACATTCCAAACTTGGGGTTGTATGCTATGTGGAATATTATTTCGAGTTGAAATGTGAAGAAAAATAATTCTTGAGACTTTGAAAACAACCTTGTTATATCTGCCTTATGACTCCCTGTCAATTAGAAATGCCGAAAGAGTTAATAATGTCAGTATGATTCAAGTCACCCTTTTTTACTAATCTCTATTGTACCTTTTATGGGATGATTTTTTTTAATACTGGAAAGAATAATGAAGGATTGAGAGATGAGCAAAAGTGAAGCGAAAGAAAGAGAGATCTTTGACAAGGTAGAAGAAAAGAGTATGGAATAGAACAGAATTCTTTGATAACACAAATATTGATAGATTTAAAAAATGAATAGTGGTTGTCTGCAATTTTTCTTCAGAGCAACTGGAAAAGAAATCACAATCAAAGGAAAAGGAAGAAAATTTGATACCAAAAGTGGGAAATATAATTATTATTATTATTATTATTATTAAATTTAATTATATTATATTATTAGTTATTATTATTATTATTATTATGATTAATCTATTATTATTATTATATTGCCTGTAATATATATATATATATATATATAATATATATTATAATATATATATAAATATATATATATATAATATATATTTATATATATATCTAGAATCTATACTAATATATATATATACTAATATAATATATATATATATTATAGTAATTCTTAATATATATATATATGGACGGGAGAAAAGATGTTACGCTGGGGTGGTGGCTAGGTTGTGTGAAATCAGACAGTAGCCCCTGAGGAAATTTTCAGAAACGCTATCATACTTTTAAAAACTATACTAGTAAGCATAAAATTTAAAGCCAATATGCGATCCAAAAATAGTTTGAGTAATTATATATATATAATATATATATAATAAGTATATTATATTGATAATCTATAATAATATACTATATATTATATTATATATATATATATATATTATACTATGATATATATATATAGTATATATTATATATATATACTTATATTAGACATGGAGTATTAAGTATAGTATAATGAGAGAATAGTAATATTAAGGCAAGACAAGAAAAAGCTCTTTTTAAGAAAATGCACTTCTTTTAAAAAAATAATGTTTGCATGGGTTTTGTTCTTTTTGGACAGTTTCAAAACTGTTTAAGGAGAAAGGGTGCAAAACTCATTAATTTCGGGCCAAGCAGCAATCTAATAAAATTTTAATACACACACACAAACAATTACACGACACACACAATATAAATAGTTATAGTATACTCTATATAGATAGTAATTATATGAGTATTATATATAAATAATAATTAGTAGTATATCATATATATTATATAATAGATAGTATAATAGGCGTACTTATATAGTATATTTGTAAAGCATGGGGTCCCCCAGGTGCGCAAATTGGGTCGGGTGGGAGAAATGTGGAGCAGTTTCTCTCCTAGGGCTTTTGGCATGGCATTCGTCCCTGCTTGGGAATCGTTCATCTATATTATATAATATAATATATTATATATATATCTATATATATATATATTAATAGTTATATATATATATATATATACATACTATATATATATAATATAATATATATATATATATACACTAATTGAGTACCTGAGTCTAATTTCAGTCGAGTCCAGTTCAGTCCAGATTTTATAAGATTCAGATTTGAGTTCAAGTCCCAATCCAAGTTAAATTCAATTATTTGCAAGTCCTATTGTGATAAAAATATAAATTATAGTATCGGATATTTTTGAGCATAAAATAATAATAATAATAATAATAATAATAATAATAATAATAATAATAATAATAATAATAATAATATATAATAAATAATGATAATGATATATGATAATGATATATGATAATGATAATGATAATGATAATGAAATAATAATGATAATAAATAATGATAATATAATAATAATAATAATAATAATAATAATAATAATAATAATAATAATAATAATAATATAATAATAATAATAATAATATAATAATTAATAAGAATAATTTCAAATCATAAAGGGAAATGTGAATTTAAGTAGTGTATGTAAATATTGTTTAACTGAAAAATAATGATGAAATAATAACATAGCATATAGCATGTAGTATATATAATATAATATATATATATATTATATATTAGCAATTAGCAAAATTAAAAAAAATAAAGGTGGAACTATATCAAACTACGTCAAAGATTGTTCAAATGGAATGTGGAATCTTTCTTGGTAGCATCCTAGGTCCTTTTTTTCTAATACAATATAATCTCTCTATTAGTACAAAACTTTTTGTCCTTGTTCAGTTGATTGTGCATTTTGAGTTCCTGACCCAAATCAGGTTTTTATTTAAATAATTTCGTAAGTTTTATATTCACTAGATAGATCAGAGACCTGTAGATTAAATTTTTTAGTTAACAAAACCAACTATGCCGCATTCTTAAGATGCCGTCTAAATGATCTTCTTCATGTGACTATACATGAGAAGGAATTCAAATACACAGCTCCACAAACAAGTCTTGTTTTTGTTTTGGCAAATAGTTAGCTTGAAATGTAAATGTTAAATATATTAAAGGTAATGCAGAGAAACTCGAGGTACCCTTGAAATATTTCGAAAGCAAAATTGAGGATCAGATAAAGGGATTTTATTGCTTCCTAATAAAACTATTAAGTTGTCAAGAATAGTTTTAATTTTGACTTCCACTCAAGGATCAATGCACAATCCTTGATCACTGATAATTCCAGAGAATTATACTGATTGTTGGAACTCACCGTTGTTGAGGAGTGAACTTCTTAGACAAAAGAAAATATATTCTTATAAACATATTCTGCAAGTGTAAGATTGTCAAAATATGATCGTCCAACGAGATTATTTTAATAAATATTGTACGCATGATTTTTTCTCACTCTAAATGACTTATCTTGTATAGGTAGGTTGAAAAAAATCTGCGAAAACATAGCTTCATCTCATATTGCTAGTTACCCTTTAACAAATAGTTAGTGACCCCCTAACGTAATAACAACTTTAAATGTTTACTTTAATTATATTTTAAAGGGGATGTCTAAAAGGCAATGGCTCGCCTATAATACTTCAACAGAAGTTTTAAGAGAAAATCCAACTCTTTCAAACTCCTAAACTGTAATGCAAGAATTATAAATGTTAAAAAAGGATGGATTCATGAATTGTGTTGAACTATAATGAATTTTCATGTCAAATTTATGGCATAACTATATGTCATTAACAATTCTTTTGTATATGCAAATTAAAATCAAAACAAGGTTGCTATTTATACGAAATCTTTATCATTATCAATTCGATAAAGAAAATATTTATCAACTCATTGTTTGACTTAAGTTAAGTTAGTGTTTTAATTACTGAACTTTATGTTAGACATATATTTCAGTTGAATTCCAGGGCATATGGGAATAACACTGCATGGTGTAGTACATGCAGCACATGCTGCAACAAAATATTCCTCTGTTTTGTATACCTACTACTTTAAAGTATTGAAATACAAAATTTAATATATTAATCGGAAGAGACTTCAAATCAGTGTATAGGTTTTTTGTCATTTGTTTACCGTTAGATCCTGATTTATGAAATGGCCTAGTCACTCTAGACCATTTGTCCCCATGATTTGCAGTGATTCACCTTTTTCAAGGAAATTCCAATCAAATGAATGCCATATTTTTCAGCAAGACATTTTTTTATAAAAATATTTAATTGATTGATCTAATATTTTTGATCATCTGCAAATATGTTATATTTATTCTATGACTGTTAATTTATAAAATATTCTTCTTTGAGTCTTTTCTGAACATTTACATTTTTATTATCTTAGAAAAGCTAATATATTTGAAGTCCTTTCATAATATAATCTGCTTGTATAGTAGAATTAGATTGTTGCACCAGTCAAATTAGTTGCACATGCCCTTGAGCTTGTCGGTTCTGCTCACCTTTTATTTATAATTTATTTATAAAAGTATGCAAGTATATAATTAACAAAAAAAACGGCAAGTAAAAATTTGTAAAAAAAAATTCCGGACACGTTATCTATTGTTGGACGCCCATGGTTTCTGCTGAATTTGACCAAGTCTGACTCCACTAAAAGAGGCCGAGTTCTCGAGTCAGGGACTCGGTACATCACCCATTTACGCTAACTATCCTAGAGTGATTGCTTTAACTCTGAAGACGCTTAGGGTTCTGCCAATAAGGTGGTGGATTGTAATCGCAGATGGGATGAGCAAGTTCTTTCCATCTACATCTAATCGTTCTCCTCAAAATCCATAGTTCGATCTTGTTTGTTTTAGTGCCATTCAGGAAAGAGACAATGCATCTAGGAGGGGAAAAAATTCTCGCTCTGCTGTCAAACTCACTTATTTTTATTTAACTCAGAAATGTTACTCGGATATTATTTGAAGCAAAGCGGACGTTCAGCAAACAAAAGTGTGCTGAATTCTTGGTTTTTCTACTGACAAATCTTTCTGGCCTCTTGATAAAACAGCGCTTATAATTTCTGAATATATGCCTTTTAACCTCGTATTTACTTTGATGGTTTTCTCCAACATAGAAGTCTAATCAGGTGACCAATACCTTACCTGTGATTACATTTGAGTGGGTGCATTGGATCCTGAAATCTATGAACGATAGGATTTCAAGCAAGCCGGATGCCACTTCTCCACGATTGTTTATGGAGAGTGAGTCTGAACTGGCGCCGTACCTATTTCGATTATACTCTCTGTACCTCTGTGTTAACACTTTCCTCGGTGTCGGAAGCGACCATATTTAAAATCTATTCCGAAGAGAAAAGCCGCTCTGAGCTTTCAAAATATCGCCCTATTTTTCTCGCTTGTATTCTGTCTAAGATCTTTGTAACCATTCATATTTCTCATTTCTTGGATTATCTGCTATCTCATTCCCTTCTTTTCGATAATCAGCATGGCTTTCAACACTCGAGCTCTATTGGAGATATACTATCCAATCTCAAAAATTTATGGTTTTCTGAGAGACTATAGAGAGGCTTGTTTTTTTTAGCTCTTTGCATATCAAAGTATTTGACAGGGTATGATGTGCTTCTCTACTTTCCAAAATCTTTTCCTTTGAGATTCTTTCATTTTTTCATTTTTTTATAAATTCTTTTAAATCGTTCCATAGGCTGTTGTTGATCTGACGACTTTTTTTTCCTAGTGTCAACAGTGGTTTCCTCATAGCTTTGTCTTACGAACTTTATTCTTTCTTTTCATTAACGTTCTCAGCTGCTCATCTAAGTTTTTCCTATTCATATGAGGATGTCTCGAAACTTCTTTCTTCAACTCATTTCAGATTCGCTCCCTGGATACAAATTGATGTTGTATATTTGGATTTTGAACTCCCATTCCTTATTTACACGAAATTCATAATATCCGCTATCTGCATAAAATCAACATCAGTATTTGCGTTTGAGGATGCGGTTACGGATGTTGAAAATGACTCGGATATTCGCAGATGTGGATGAGGATGCTGAAATCCGGTCCACCCATATATATATATATATATATATATATATATATATATATATATATATATATATATATATATATATATATATATATATATATATATATATATATATATATATATATATATATATAATATATGTAAATATATATATGCATATCTCATATATATATATATATATATATATATATATATATATATATATATATATATATATATATATATATATATATATATATTTAATAATATAATTCTGTAGAGTTTTTACGTCCAAACACAAATATCGATAACAATATAATATGTAAGTCCAGATCAATATTCATATATAATAATATGTAATATGTATATATATATATATATAATATAATATATATAATAATAATAATAAATAATAATATGTGTATATATTATATATATATATAATAATAATAATAATAATAATAATAATATAATATATGTATATAATAATAATATATGTATATATATAAATGTTTATTTATATATTTATAAAAAGCAGTAAATAAAATACATATGTATTACAACAACAAAAGATCATATATAATAATAATAATAATATATATGTAATATGTAATAATAATAATAATATAATATACATATATATATAATAATAATAATAATAATAATATAATATATATGTAATATAATAATAATAATAATAATAATATGTATATCTTTATGTATAATATGTGTAATAATATGTAATAATATGTTTAATAATAATAATAATAATAATAATAATATGTAATAAATATGTAATAATAATATGTATAATAATATGTAATAATAATATATGCATTAATAATATTAATAATAATAATAATAATAATAATAATAATAATAATATTAATATGTATAATAATATAATAATAATAATAATAATAATAATAATAATAATAATAATAATAATAATAATAATAATAATAATAATAATAATAATAATAATAATAATAATATATATGTAATATAAGATAATGTATATAATAATATGTATAATAATAATAATATAATAATAATAATAATAATATGTATATATATAATAATAATAATAATATGTAATAATAATATATATATACTATATAATAATAATAATAATAATAATAATAATAATATATATATAATAATAATATATGTAATAATAATAATATATATCTGTTTATAATATCATATATATATAATATAATAATATAATAATAATAATATATAATAACATATCTTTCTATATATATATATATATATATATATATATATATATATATATATATATATATATATATATATCTCTTCTTAACTATACTCATATATATATATCTTACATCTTATATCTTACATCCTCTCCCAGGAAGGTTCATGAGCCTGTCAGCACTGCCAACCTCTTCTTCCACTCTCCTCTATCTTCCAAGACCCATTCTTCGATCAGCTGAATCATAGATGGCATCTGATGTCTTCTCAGCTAATCTTCTACGGAGTCCTTCCATCTCTTCCGTGGTCTTCCCCTTTGTCTGCCTCCTTCCGGTCTCCAGTCCCACCTCCTCCTGGCCACCCTGCCACGCTCCATCCTTTCCAAATGTCCCCACCACCTTAGTCTTGCTACATCTACTTTGTTAATAATAGGTATTACTCCTATACCTTCTCTAATTCTTTCGTTTCTAACTCTGTCCCTCCTTGGTCTTTCCAGCCATCGCTCTCAATACATTCATTTCAGCAGTCTGCACTCTGCTCTCCTCTCTTATTTGTCATACTCATGTTTCCGCCCTATACAGAAGAACCGGTGTTAAAATACTCTCAAAATTATCTTTACTTCACCTCCCCTCAATCTCATTATCCCTGATGATAGGATACAAAGCTCTAACTGTTCTCCCGTACTTATCAATTCTGCTCGCAATCTCCAAGGCACTTCCTCCTTCTCTACCAAACATTCCACCCAGGTACTTGTATTTCTCTACGTTTTTAATCACCACACCATCCACCTCCACCACCAACTCTTCTCCCTCCTCTCTACTAACTATCATAATTTCTGTTTTATCTACGTTCATGCACAGGCCCGCTTCTCTCAGTTTACTATCAAAAGCCAACACCACCCTCCTCAGTTTATCTCCGTCTTCACTCCAGCACGCCAGGTCATCCGCATAAGCCATCACATCTCCATCCAAGTCCTCCACCTCCTCCCTCACTGCCCTAATTACCACATCCAAATATGCTACAAACAGAATTGGTGACAATACACTTCCCTGCTTAACGCCAGCTCCCACCTCAAACCATTTCTCGTTTTCATATCCCTTTCTTGCATTACATTTTGTCATTTTTATACATACTCTCCAAAGCCTTTCTTAAGTAACCACCCACTCCGTAATCTCTCTCTAAAACCTCGAACAATTTCTTCCTAGGTACCGAATCGAATGCCTTTCTCAGATCTATAAATGCGATGTATGCCTTTTTGTTGTATTCTATTATCTTTTCCGTTATCATTCTCAGGGCGAACATAAGATCTGTGGTGCTTCTATTCGCCCTGTACCCATACTGCTCCTCTCCAAGTCTGGGTTCCACAATTGCACTCACTCTTCTTTCAAGTATCCTTTCGTATACTTTTGCCAGATGGTCCGATAAAAAAATACCTCTGTAATTATTACATTCACCCACATCTCCCTTTCCTTTATATATTGGTATAATGATGGTTTTTCCCCATCCCTCTGGAACCTCACTTTCTCTCCAGCACTTGTTGATAAACTTCAACACTGCTTCCTTCACACACTCTCGTCCCTCTTTTATTAATTCTATGGGCAATCCATCTTCTCCCGGGGCCCTTCCATTGTTCATTTTCCTTAAGGCC
>JABUQX010063853.1:35000-52500 GCA_015478945.1 Trachelipus rathkii
TTTCAAGTCTTTTAATTGTTAATCTATTGTAGGTTTATGAATAATTTAAGAGTATTGACATAATAATAGTTTGCCACAGGAGGTTGTTGAGTGCGATTCGATTGAATCATTTAAGAAAGGATTGGATAGGTATATGGATGGTTTGGGTATCAATAATAGTAAATATTATCCACCTAAGCCAAATTGCGTGGTTTTCAGTTACAGTAGTTATTAAGGTTAAAATACTGCAGTTACTGACAATCCGCGCTCCTCTCACGCATCTCTCCTCAGTGTTGGTTAGTATGTACCTTAGCTATGCGTTTTTCCTTTCAGCTGCAAACTGTTGTGCTATCTATGGTAAAGTTAATTGAAAGCCCCTAGGAGTGTTTTGTGGATTTGCATGAGCTTGTTTGGTGATTGGTTCTATTAGCTTGACCGAGACATTCTCGATAGGCCTATGCGGCTTCTTACTGTCTCCTTATCTCTAATGTTCTAATTAGATTGAGCTTTTGGGCTAGGGATTTTATTGTTTTGTTTACAGATGGCTTCGTGGGTAGGTGGGGGTTGTTTATGTGAAGTGTTGATTTTTTTTGTACATAATATTTTTTATTGTTTAATTGGATTTAGTGTTTGGAGTGTTAACGATGCCAATTCTCATACTGAATTAAGATTGATTAAGTTATTTTTACTATTTATTAAGGTTTATCTCATTTGGTTTAGTTGACATTGATTTGGTTGTCTATTTTGTAGGAGGGATTTTTTTTTTGTTTTATTAGGGTGTTAATATCTGATGAAAAGTTGGGATTGAACTATTTGAGTTGTTTGAATTGTGGGCATATATTTTTTTGGATGATTTTAGGGTTAATATATTGAAACGTTGTATCACTTTATTAAGAAATGGAAAGACAGATGTTTGGAAGCGATTGTAGTTCTTTGTTTTGTTGAAGTCAAATGTAGCTTGGCAGTTTCTCTTCTTATATGTTGGGAGTACTATGTATTTTCCATCAAGGATGTAATGTAAATGTTCATGGTTGATGTGATTAATATTGGAAAAAAAATCAAAGAAAAGAATGTGAAAGGTTTGCAATGTTGTGGTAACCTGAATTTTGAAAGAGCAGAAGGAAATATCGGGGAACGTGGGGTTTTGGTTATGCTGTAAAGATTGTCGGGTTGGTTGGTTTCTTGATGTTAAAGAGGAGTACTAAGAGTGGGATAATGCATAGGGTGTACGTTGAGTAGGATTTCGCGTGATAAACCGAGCGTACTAGAGACGAGAAAAAGAGAGTGTTGGGTGATGATGGTCGTGTGACTGGTAGAGAAGAATGGGTAGTGTGTATGGTGGGAACTTGTGTGTCGTGTGGTGTTGTAGATGAAATGGTGTGTGTCGCTTATGTAATGGTGTGAGCTAGTTGCTAGATTGGGTTGCCCATAGTTTTGTCGTTATGAGGATGTGTTTGTTTTGTTCGTGTGTGTGTGTGTGTGTCATGTTGAGCCATCTGTGCGGGGTGGATGGACTGAAGTCCCCAGCCAAGTATTAAATTCTTAACTCAGTGGTTAAGACTGAACAGAACTTAGAATAAAGACCGGCAATATTACAGAAATTAAGGGAGTATAAGACCTACGAGATATAATTTACTTCACCAACATGCACCACACCAATATTGATAGTTCTTGGATAACCACCCTGGCCAGTTTCCATAGGGATTGCGTTGATAGAGTGGGATTTGGTTGCTCGTTATCGGAGATTGGATATTAAAGTTTGTCGTATGAGATGTAAATAGGCCAAGAATTGCATGGATTTTTATTGTGTTTTGTTCGATGGAGACAACTTCCGGTTGACTAGCTTTTGAGAGAAATAAATTCAAAGCGTAAGGAAGAGAGTGCTTTGCAGAAAAATATGAATTGTATCACTATAACATTATAATAAATGTATTTGTAGATTTAGTTAATATAGATATATATATAGAGTGGGTATATGTTTATTTTACCGATTAATAATTATAATATTGTAAAGTAACGCCTGATATGAATTATTTGGAGTGAATCGGGCGAAATGCTTTGAACTTTCTGTGTGTTGAGTCCCTGCACGTATTGGAAGGACCAAGGATATAGAGAATTTGGATTTAGAAGATACCCTATGATATTTGAAAAGGTTTGCGCATGGAGCTTATGATCTTAGAGTGGTGACTGGATGTTGCATAATTACACAAAGAGAGTTATGTCCTCGAGTGCATGATCTATTGAATTCGTGGGCAGTATATTCTTCTTGGAACCAGGACATTTGATCAATATAATAGACTATATCAGGCAAGAGCTGGCTTGCGCAGAACACCCTCGTTTTAACCGCAGCCAAGTCCAAATAAATTGTAATCGCGATCTCTCGAGCCAAAGTATGGTGTGGCAAAAATCCCCGATATAGTTCTGTTGCTAGTGGGGGCAGAGGGGTGTGGGGTGTCTAAAGGGAGTCTCAATTTTGACTTTTTTTTCACCAAATACATCCCTTGGGAGTTTTTCGCAAGTCGTAACCGGAGTCAGGCGTCTCTTCCCTAGCTGGCACAACCTGAACGCTCCTCAATCCTCACCAGCCTGACCAAATCGCAGAACCTATATTTATATTTATATAATAATATATACTATATATAAAACAATATATATACATACACTAATAACTATATACAATATATATATATATACCGGGTATACCTACCTAGTACTGGGATTCATTATATATATATATATCATATATATTATAACATACATTACCATTATACTATATATATATTCTATATATTATTATAGATATATTATAATATTATATAATACATATAATAATACATATCAGGTAAACCACTAACTATTCCCTTTCATTAACTCCAACCTTCCATCCCCACAAAGGAGGGTCACGGATCTCATAAAATTTGCACGAAAATACTTACGTCGTTAATTAGCACAATCGCTGACGCAATCAGTCCGAAAGAAAGTCCTCGTCCACACATTCCCTCATATCCTTAAGTCTTAACCCATCGCAGCTAAAAATCCACTCTAGAGGGCTTCTCTCAACACTGCGATGGATCGCCGCGATTCTGGTATCATCCTTCACCCACTTCAATGTAAGGGTTCAGCCGCCTTGGTCAGGCTCACAACTATATCCCCTCATCACAACACCACGAGACATATCACCACTTACTACCAAGCCAATTCTCTCCTTAAGCACAATTCACTATTCCTTTTCTTTCAGACACTCCTCTCGTTAACTTGCACTCAATTCACTCCTTTATTATTTCTCCAATCCGTCGATTTCCCAATACCAGTCACTCTCTATACATCCCACTTAGTTTAAATGACTATCATTTATCAAATTGCACGCACAGGATATACCATTGCACCATGATATAAGCACATTTAGTTTCCATTTTCAACTTTTTTCCGTCACGTTTAATTCAGCTCTATAATACCATATCTTCATTTTTAGCAATTATTTTCACACTCATAACCACACTTTCCTACAGCATTATCTCATCTGAATAGATGCCACACACAATTTCCACACCCCTATCCCACTCAGTTTTAATTGCTACTACACACCCTCCACACTCGCGCTACCCGAAGAATTCCTCTTCGCCCACCACCCACACACTCACAGGGTCACTCGAGGCGTAATCCCTTGACATTCACCAACGAAAGATTTAATTGTACTAGCCACTTTCCTACACTTCCACACGCCTTCATCTCACCACCTTCACCATCAACTCCTCGCTTCATTTCAATGCCCAACACATAACCTAGCTTCAAATACATTCAACACTCAGATTGCTTGTTCATTTGTTGCTCATCCCAGCCAATCGATTTCACAATGCGATTCTCCTTACCAACCACTCTTACCTTACTCTTATCTACACACTAATCTTTTCAAACCCCTCTACCCAAACCCTCTCAAAGCTTTATTCAGAATTCGCCTCACAACCAAAACCAAATCCCCTCATCGTCACAATTAGCCAGGCACCCTATAAACTCTCTTTCGATTCTCTCAATCAATTTATGATCCCACTCAACCCAGTCACCCTTTGTTCTTCAATTCTTTTAATCTTCTTTCATACACCTTACTCTATACCAATCCCACATAGCGCTAAAATCCCCTACTTCTCTTCTTAACCTCAACGCCACACACACTTCACGTATTATCTCATCATTTAAACTCCCCCGCAATGTTTATCAGGATCTTTCGAGCAATTTTTCCCACACTTCTCCTACACATCCGTTTCAGCATCAAGTCAAAAAAAATGCCTCCGTTCATTATTCTTGAATATTCCCTCTTCACCTGTTTTTCTTAACGTATTCGAAACTTCTTCCAGAATGCAGTCCTTTCTCTTCGTAAACCCACTCTCATCCCTCCTTCCAAACTCTTCATTTTTTACCTCTTTGTTTTTCCTCCTACGTATGCTAATTTTCTTCTTTCCCTCTCTTTCTTCCAATATATTTACATACACCTTTCTTCCGAGACCTTATCATCGGCTTTTGACACATCCAGCCATGTCTCTTTTTTTATTTTAATCGCTTGCATCACCATTCTTACATCTCCACCACTCACTATTGACTATTCTACTCCTAATTTAACACATCCCATACACTACTATCTTGCCACTACTAAACAACCACGTCCTTCATTGTTTCCAGATCTTTGTTCTGTTATCTGTTTTCATTCAAATGATTTATTGCGGGCGTCTTAAATACTTATATAACCTTATTATCCATTTTTGCTCACTATAACTTCTCACTCTTAATTCTATCCTCCATTCTTTCCTTCCTTATTACCCTTCCCTCCAGTCCAAGCCCCCTCTAAACATTAATTTTTACAATAAAACAAACATAATTTGGTATTCAATTTCTATATTAAGATTCTATATATATATATTTATTATACTATATATTATATATTAATATAATAGTATATATATTATATAATATTATATATATAAATCATATATAATATTATATATAAATACTAAAAACATATATATATTATATTAATATAATATATATATAAATATATAATATATTAATTACTATTATATATAACTAATATATATAATTGTATATTATATATAAATAATATAATATATATATATATTTATAATATAAATAAATAATAACAATATAATTAGTATAATAAATAATAATATATATCTATATAAACTTGTACAACTACTACTAATAAGTGTAGGTAAGTATCTGTCATACTAAATTTATTATATAATATACTATATATTCTGCATTATATAAGACTTTAACGGTACGATTGATAAGAGATATAAGATAGTATATAGTACTAGAGATCTACTGATTACTTCATATTACCATACTATATAATATACTACTTAAAATACATCTATATATATAATCTTTACGTGCCAAAGTCTGGGGACAAGACCCAATATATTAGACAATGACCGCAATCAATACAAAGCAAGTAAGTACTCCTGTGATTTTAAATTTTATATGTTTCTATTTTTGTACCCTAATTTTGGAAATCTTAAACTTAAATAATTAATTTTAAGAGTCAATCATATATTATTTAATAATCCATTCTTTAAAATTATAAAACGGAATTAAATAGGATACATAACAATGAACTATGATTATAATTAAATCATTTGCTTCATTAAGAAAGAAAAATTTCAACTTTTATAAATCCTTTATGAATCCTTTATAAATCCTTTTTATAATTCCTTTTTTAGTAATCCTTTTATAAACTCTAAAATTAATACAATTGAAAATTTGGAATAATATCTTTATTACTAATCTAAATTATTATAATAACAAATATATAGTTACAAACATGCTCAATTTATAGAATTTTTCTTTATATCTAACAACTTAACATTTGGCACAAATTTTTTTCCACATTATTTGGCGGAGGGTTGAAATTTATTATATTGAAATTAAAAAATTTCCCAAATGTTTTAATGAAATTCTCCATTTAGATATAGTATTGAACAATTTGTTTAACTTTAACAATTTAGGCATTTTTTTTTATATAACTAATCATTTATCCTCTGGGTATGCCATGCCTAATTTAAATAGCCAGGACAATGTCATACCCAGAGGTAAAATGGTTGGTTATATATAAAATTGTCTAAATAAAAATTGTGTAACGCGTTTAGTTTTATCTACTTTGAAAATTTCATAAAAAAAAAGAGAACAGTTAAAAAAATTTACATTAAATTTTCAATTTTCACAAAATGTTCAACCCTATGCCAGAAAATGTGAAAAAAATATACACGAAGAGAGAGAGAGAGAGAGAGAGAGAAGGAGAGAGAGGAGAGAGAGAGCGAGAGAGGAAGAAGTGAGGAGAGAGAGAGAGATGAGAGAGAGTAGAGAGAAAGAGAGAAGAAGAGAGAGAGAGAGAGAGAGAGAGAGAGAGAGAGAGAGAGAGATGTTTTCTAATTATGAATATTTCTTTAGAGGAGCCATGAAATAATTTAATTATTTATTTAGTAAACACCTAAATGCTGTAGACTTTTATTTTGGGATAGAGTCACCCGAAATCAACTTTTCAAAATTGTAAAAGACGCCAAACTGTTAGGTATAAATAGGTATAAATATTTGTAAAAATCGAAGTTTTGTAAGGGTAGCTCAGTTTAATGAAAATTCAAAACCGTTTTTAAATGGGAAGAGTAACAAAATATCCAATAATTTTCTCCACGCCGCCCCACCTACCCTTAATAAAACAACACTTATAACTCAAGCTTAACATTTTTTCACATTGAATGTATGCCATTTTTTTCATTGACATACATAAATTATAAAATGATTATAATAATATAATGATTGATATCTTGAGAAATGATTAATAACCCTCAATGCAATAATGTATAATATATATTAAAATAACTTCATTAAATAGCATATTAATCAATAATAATAATAATAATAATATATCACATATAATCAATATAATAATAATAATAAAATCAAGTTAATAATATAATAATAATATATACAACTAATCAATTTATTTAATAAATAATACATAATAAGTAAGCTTAGGGTATATATTAAGAATAAAGAAAAATCATTAGATATATCTTTCGAGTAGGGCCGTCCTCTGAGCTGCCACTCTCACATCACAGATGGGTGATATGCGTTGTATTCAGATCGCGAAACAGATAATGATATGCTTTTAGCGATAGGAAATAGTGATATCTATGATAGTCCTGAGTTGTTGACTCTACTTGGATGAATACATTTGTCAACATTATCCTGACTAAGCAGATTATTTCACGGGATTTTCGGTCTGAAACCTTGCATGTCTCTATCTGCCTTTTCCTGGTGTTGTATCAATGTGCAGATAAATGCGCGACACTAAAGATTTGGTTTGTTAACAAATGAAAAAAATAAAGGAGGGTGATTAATGATATGTATTTTACAGAGAGGTAAAAGGAAGACCCGAAGAGAGAGAGAGAGAGAGCAGCAGGATGCAGGAGCCGGCACCGAGAGAGAGAGAGAGAGGAGAGAAGAGAGAAAGGGTAGAGAGGATGAAAGAGAGAAGTATTGAGAGATGAAGACATGAAGAAAGAGAGAGAGAACACGTTTTTTAAACTAGACTAATCAATCGATTCTTATCGTGTAGTGCACATTAATATCTAATGAATTTAATATTAATGAATCAGTAGTATATATATATTATACTATAAAAAATATTACAATATAATTAATATATATATATTTAACTACTAAAAACTATATTATTATATTATATATATAATATATTATATATATTCTCATTATTTATATTAACTCTATTTATATAATCACCTCTCTACCCTATTAACTATTACTTATTAATTATTCTGCTGGTCTCTTTCTCGAGGAATACGAGCAACATGCTAAATAAAACAATTAACCGATCTTCAAAACCAGGAGGATTTAGCTCGGAAGCAGCTCAAAACCGTGAACAAGACGTGAAAACAGTATTCCGACCACCTCGCCCCTAGGTAAGTTTCTCTCTCGTCTCTCTCTCTCTTTCTCTCCTCCCCTATCCCCTCCTAAATATTATCACATATTCATATACTCACCACCTGGTATATACATTATATACATTATAATATAATATTAAATATATACTAACTAAATATTTAAAACTCCTCAAATCTATCTATCTATCTACATCTATCTATCTACATCTATCTACCATCCTCTCTCTCTATTATCTATCTATCTATTATCTATCTATTATCTATCTTAGTATTTATACTATCTATCTATTCTAATCTATCTATCTATCTATGCTATTGACTTTATCTATCCTCACTTACTCTATCCATCCTCACTACTATATATATACTATATATACTATATAATATTATACTATATATATATATATAAATATTATATAGGTAGTTATATATTATTATATAAGTAGAGTATAGGGGAGAGATAGTTATATATAGGATATATATATAATAAGATATTAATATAATTATAATATAATACTATATATAATTGGTATAACCTATATATAATATATAACCATATATACGGTTATATTATATATCACCCTACCACTTATTTTGTCTGGTAGTATTTATATATATATATATATATATATTGACTATCATATTACCTATATATATATATACTATCATATTACTACTTTTTATTACAATAAATCAATATATATATATCTGGTGATATATATATAATAATATTAATATCTTATTATTTTAAAATATATATATATAAATAATATATATTTAATATATATATAATATACATCTATACTCAAATAATATGATATATATAATATATATAGCGGTAATAATATACTTTTGTAATATATATAATATATATATATATATATATTATATATAATATATATTAATACTAATTCTATAAATATCAATATATTAAATATATATAATATTAATTTTATTAATATAATAAATATATAATTAAACTATTAAAAAAAAATTATATTATTTATATTCCCTTTCCTTTTCTATAAAAAGTCTTCAGCAGTACGCTACAGAAAAATACATAAAATGCATACATGAGAATTTAAACATTAAGAAATAATCATTTTATTTATTATTATTATTATTATTAATTATTATATCATTTATTATTATTTTATTATTATATTAATTATTATTATTATCTATTAGTTTTTTTTTTGTTAGTAATGGAGATTTCTCATCAAAGTATATCCTTCTATTCTAGCGATGAGAAATATATTTAAGGATTGTAACTTGTGGGTACGTATTAGTTTTTTTCAAGTTTTCTATCAAGCATATATAGTAAATAAACTTTTGAATAAGATTTATAAAAAAAATAGAAATCTAAAATTGATACATTAACAGTTCACCCCAAAAAAAAAGAATAAAAGAAAAAAACTAGTAATATGTAATAATAATATACATACTACTATAGAAATTATATATATAATAATATATATATATATATAAATTTTATATATATATATTAATATATTTATAATATATATATATAATAAATTTTATTATATATGTAAAATAACTATATATATATAATTATATTATTTATAATATAATATAAAATATATATATATAATATATATATATATTATAATATATATATATTATATAATTATATATATGATATATATATATTAATATATAATATTAATGTATTATATTATATATATATATATAATAATTTACTACAAAAACACTCCCCCCAATAAAATTACATTCCCACGATTGAAAATTCATGCCCCTTATATCCGGAGAGCTCTCTACGAGAATATATATATATATATCAGTTATATATATATAATATACTAATATATATATATATATATAATATATATCATAAATATATAATATATATTGGCTGACGTGTCGCTCGGAGTTGGACGCGACTAAAATCTGCAGCGGAAGATGGTAAGCAGAAGAAAAGAGAAGAACTAGATAAGAGACTAAAGAGGAAGGCTGAAATCTGAATACGAGACTATTTGAAAGAAAGTCAAAGGTTTTAGTCTAAGGGCAGATGCTCCGTGTGTTGAGGCCAGAAAATTATTTTGAAATAAGAAATAAAATTTGTCAAAACCAACATAAAACGTAATGCCTGTTTTGAGAATCAAAATTTAAAATTAAAATAAATTAATAAAACATGAAGTTATTACTAATTTTATTCGGACTCAAGAGGGAAGCAACAAATTTTAATATGCCCAGGTCTTTTTAAATAATTGAAACATTTATGAAAAGAGAGAAAATAAATCCATTTTCTCGAAATATTTAGTCTGAGGAGCCGCAAACGAATCTATCTCATTCAGTATTCTTTGGACATACTAATGAAGAATAACATAATTATCGGACTTAAAAATTAAGAAAAGTGTTAAGTAATGTTTTTCTGGTCTAGTTGTGGGAGTTATCAGCAACGGGTTTAAGCGGATAATGAGATTATCTTCGATGCTATACGAGGCTGGAACCCCTTCTGCATTTCACACCATTCCATTAGAAACGGTCAACAGAGGCAGTATATAGTCATACATAACATTCGCGAACGACACCAGAACACTGCCAATACCATGCCGGGACGCGGTGTTTAGGATTAATTAATATAATAATAATATATTATATATATATATATATATATATATATACTATATATATATATATATAAATATTTATACTATATATATATAATATATTATATATATACAATATATATAATTCTTATATAATTATATATATATATATACTGTAATTACATAAATATAGACATATATATATATATACTATATATTATACTATACTATACTATAGAATATATACTATATATATTACTATATTATATTTATATTATATTTTATATATATATATAATATATATTATATATATTAAATTATAATAATATATTATATATCAGTGGCGCTACCTTTGAAGATTATAACATCGGTAGAATTGATATATATTATTATATATATATATATAATACGGGGTTTATATAATATATCTATATAATATTAACCCTATATAATAATATATATATATATAATACTATAAATATATATATATTTATATATATATATATATATTATATAAGTTATTTATATATATTATACTACACTACTACCCCCACACTCTATACTATATATTCTACAAAATATATGACTATATTATATATACATAAGGGTGTTGAGTGAAATATGCAGTAGTTATATATACTATTATATACGAAGAGAGAGAGAGAGAGAGAGAGAGGAGAAGAGATGAGAGAGAGAGATGACGACGAAACCGAGCAGAAGAGAGAGAGGATACCAGAGGTATTTCAAAATTCTTTTTTTTCAAATTTCTTCGTCACGTTTTCGCGGGCGAATGAAGGGAAAGTTTCGCTCCAGTGATTCTCCGTATTTTTTTCATTCTTACAGCAAAGAATAATGTCTGGAAATGCCCTTAAATATTATTAATACATGAGTATAAGAATCTACTGTACGCTGATATGCTTAAAATGTTTACTCCTTAAGACAGAGTAGGAAGTCGCAGATTCCAGATGTAGTCACTTATTATAATTGCTATTGCTAAAGTAGTTATTTTCTTTAAAATTTTTTTTTAAATCAGTTCTTTTTTTCACTTCTTTACTTAACATTGTAATAATTTAGTTAACTTTACCATTTAAGTTATTTATCAAAAAACTCAAAATTTGGTGGTTGCGTACCTACCCTACCTCCTCCTATTGTTACGTCCCCGGTATGGATATATATATATATATATATATATGGGTAGTTTATATAATATTATATATATAGATATATATGATATTTAATATATATAAAAATATATATTATATAACTAAATATAATATATATATATATATATATACCCACCTAATATATATATAGAAATTTATATATAAATAAATGATAGATTTACTATATAGTATACTATATATAGTATTTATATATATATATATATATATATATATATATATAGTATAATAATCTTATCATTGAATATACTATATATATATATAGTATAATAATAATATAATTGATATAATATTATACTATATAATGACAAAGTTTCTTAACGGCCACACAAAGGAGTATCGCGATGATATTTTTTTCGCAGGTAGTCCCTATTGATACATAAATACATGTTCTATGGGGTGACATGAGGTTAGGTACGGTAGGTTAGGTTAGGTTAAGGTTTACGTTAACGTTCATATTTATGTATCAAAAGTACTTAAATTTGTCAATTTGAAATAAATTTTTTTTAAATTTACCTTAATTAAACCTAAGAGGATTGCACCCCAAACACTCTAGCGACGGACACAATAACAATATGACGTGGCTCAAATATCATTTTTAATTTTTGCAAGCGAACTTATGCTAAGTGGCCTAAATGAGCTAGATGATTAGCCATACCTGCGTAACGCGCTCAAGGCGTTCTTTCCTAATTTTCAATTAGCCGCGCAATGTGAAGTAGTGGCGATTAAAGAACTCCACGACACCCGAATACACAAAAAAAATTTATTAATAAGCTTTTTAAAACTTCTGTCTCGCCCTCCCGAAAATGTTATTTTTAATTTAAGCTTTGCGTTGTGATAATATACTACACTTTTACTAATTTAAGCGCCTATTAACAGGTGCCGACAAGGTAACTTACCTCTATATATGGGCGCCGCTATATATATTATATATATATAGGGGTATGATATATATATATATTTAGTATATATATATATATATATATATATCTTATATATTATATATATAATATATAATAATACTATTATAGTAAATTTAATTATATATATATATATATATTACCAGGAGTAAAAGGTTTAAGGAAGGTCTGACGAACCAACCCAAACGGACTAGTGAAAAAGCTCAGCGTGAATATTTTACGAGCACACATGCGAGGACCTCCACCATGTGGCTTTCTTGACACCAGATTTAAAACAAAATGAAAAGATGGACATCGTCAAGAACATAGCCAAGAACCTGAAAACAAACCAAATACCACCACGAGTAATATACTATACTAATATTAATATATATATATATAAATATAAAGTCATAATATATAATATTATATAATATATTAATATATATTACTATATGATACTAGTATCATATAATTAATATACTATCTAATATATACTTATATCGATACTTATTAATACTTATGTCATATATATATGTCAATATATACTATAGTAGATATATATCTTTATATATTGCTATATATAATATATATAATCACCACAAATATACTCTATTATATAATATATATATTAATATAGATATATAGATATAACGTAAGATAATAATCGTTATATAATTATACATACGTAGGTATATATACATACATGATTCAATATTAATCAATAATATATAATATCTTATATAATATACGCCCTCGCACTTAAGATATTAAGATTAGACTCAGGGTACTAATAAGTGCTTCTTAATTTACTACTATAATCAGTTCAACTGATTACTAAATCAACGCCCTATCAGCCTCCCTCTAACTATTATAATCTCTACTTTCTCTCTCTCATCTTCTCCACTCTCATCATAGCTCGCTCATCCTTCCTTACAGATCGTCTTGCTCTCCTCTTGTCTACGAGCTCCCCGGGGCGTATCTTACTCCATACTCTGTTTACCTTCTATCTCGCACTACAATCCTTTCGTCTCCTCCCTCTCTCTCTCTTCTCTCTCCTCTCTCATTCATACTCTCTATCTCTCTCTCTCTCCTCTTCCTCTCTCTCTCTCTCCTATCCTCCTCAAAACCCCTTGCAAAGAATCTTTTAAATACAATTCCATTCGTCTCAATTTATTTAAATTATTTTTTTCTAACAAGCGATGTGCCAAAATACGTAGAGAAGACACAGTAGGTAGAAACTCATCATTGATAAGATTTGAAAACTTGGAAATTAAGAAGACGTCAAGAAGATCAGAGGTTTGAGAGAGGAAAGCTTCAGTATGAGCAGAGTTCAAAAGAAGATCACTCAACTAAATTTAAAACGAAAGAGATGATTGACGAAGCGCAGAAGATGCTGCTAAGACGAGTCTTTTAGATGTATAGTTACTCTTTAATAAGTACAAGAATAATAATATAATAATCATGGGCGTCGCTAGTATAGCTGAATAATTAATTAATATATAATAATGATTTAATAATATATAATAATAATATATATAATAATAATAATAACAATAACAATAAAATAACATATACAATGAACAATAAAAATAATAAAATAATATAATCATTAAATAATCTTATATATTAAATAATGGCTAAATAATCAATGGTAAAAATATATATAATATGTTTGATGATATAATTACTCTACTCTTTTCAAAAGATATATTGAGATTTGTATGCTGAATATAAGTATTTTTTGAACGTATAACATCTGGGCAGATTTTAGAAATGTTTCTATATTAATTGGTTGGTCTGTAGATATTATCAAAAACCGGGAAGTTGGAATGGAAACTAAAGACAGACACTTTCCTCCCTTGAGACGCAGCTGACGAGAGATGAAGGGCATCGTCTGAAAGCCTCCCGGGATCACAAACTTAACAAGACGAGCTTTTGAGAAGGCTGAAACTTACCGAATAGCGATATCGAAGACAGCATGACAAATAAAAGTTCTTCCTCTAATTGAAAGAAAAGCAGAGATAATTAATAAATGAAAGAAAAAATAATTGGAAATAAAAATTACTGATGCAGTTATTATTATATCATTATTTGAATAATAATATAAATAATTAATAACATTTATAATATATATACATAAAATAATCAATATAATAAATAATTAATTGATCATAATGATTAATAATGTAGAAAAACTAGTAAACTGTATACATAATTAATAATAATAATGACCTTGACTGCCAATAAAAGGGCGTGACTTGGAAGCAATGCATCCAGTGAGGGCTTTTACATTACGGTTCAAGTGAACTTGGTTGTCCAAAAGCAGAGAAACAGAAAGCGTTAGGAAAAACTTCACATTACAATTGCTGAGAGTCCATATATTCAGCGATATACTTATGACGTAAGTAAGAACTTCACTTCGGAGTAATGCTGTTCCATCTACATGTCCCATAATAAGTATGGCTAGAAGTTACCATTTATATACATACACTTACTCCTAGTTATCAGTGAATCATATTTATATAATCAATATCATATTATTACCATACTATTATAGTGTTATAATATTGCATAGTTATATACTAATATCACTCGACAGATTGGTATTAAGATAGTACTATATATAGACTGCGTATACACGACTACTATACTATATGTATATGCCTATAACACACTGGGTATATATATGTGAAGTTTACTATAATATCACTATTATATATATTAAAGTATATATATGATAAGTAATTTATAATTAATATACTATATAATACTATATATAATAAATATTCTTGATCGTGAAAGAAGCTCTGAGAATAGAATTTGTTATATAAGGTAGCAAGCTAGTAATCTAAATACTAGCAACTATTAATAGTATAAATAGTAGGTGATAAGTATAATATTAATAAGCTAATCGTATGATAGCGCTAACATATTGTCCAGTAAGGCGGTGACAGCTGAGATAATATAGTAGATATATATAATATATGAGAGAGAGAGAGAGAGAATGAGAGAGAGAGAGAGAGAGAGAGAGAGAGAAGAAGAGAAGAAGAGAGAGAGAGTTTAGGAGCGACGATACTTGCATTCTCTATAAACTTATAGCAGCCTCACCTTGCGTGAAGGGTCGTTCATAATCACATATGTGAAATTTTCAGAATGCTAAATTCAAAGCAGTCCATTGATGCATCAAAAAATCTTTTGTTCTGAGACTTAATTTAATCGGTAGTAAAGGGGCATATCTCCTCTCTGGAAGAGAGTAAAACAACACCCAAAATAAATAGCTTTCACACCCACATTCACACACTCGCACACCTTACAAAACACCACTCGCAAGCACACACACTCGAGCTACACACACCATCCACACACACACACACACACCATCAACACACACACACACACACACACAAAGGAGATAAATACTCGTGTATAGTTATATCAACGTGAATCATGTTTGCTCGAGCGTTCATTATCTGCAGGTTCAAGCACTTTACAGGAACCACCATACAACTGCCACACAGGTTCTCATTTGATCTGGTTTATTGAATGGCAATGTAGGAGAAAATGTTTTAGCGTGTCTCTGAAATGTGTCGTGACCAAGTTTGAGTGTGGGGTGCACCTCTATAGAAATATGCAGGATTGTCAATTATTCGTATATTATGTGTAAATTGGTATATTCTAAGGTTTTGGGATGGCTTGATCCAATTCTGCGAAATACTTTTGTTTCAAGGTCATTGGGTTTTGCTAAAAAGTGGTGGTTGATATAATTCTGCGCTTATTATATTAGGCGCACTTTAATAAAGGATTTAGCTGTTCATTCGTCGGTTTTAATATGGATTTTTTAATTTTTCCAAAATTCGTAACACTCGAGATACGGTGCGAAGTAATTGGACATGTGATTTATTCTTTTTGCTATCGTTTTATGTTTTGTTAGAACATTTTTGAGAAAGATTTATTGTAATAATCTATTTAATCAAGGCAATAAACTTTTATTGGTAACTCCAAATATATAGAAAATTATGCGTAGGAAGTTGTTTTGGGAAAGTTGTATCCGTTATGTTGCAGATATTAGGCAAGGATCATTTCTGTGTAGCATACTATTATTAAAATCTCAATAATAGGGAATAGAGATGTTACTACAAGTTAATACAGAGATTTTGTGATTGGTTTTCGTTTATTTTGATGAGAAGATATGATTCCTCTGATGGAACATTAATCTTATTCTACTGAAGCCAATTTTCAAATGACTCCAAGTACATATGTTTACATGATTACATGTTTGGTGACACTTCGTGCAGTGATGATGTCATCAGCGTAGTTGTTTAAATGTGATTTTCTTTTTCCGGAGAAAAAGTTTTTGAACAGGATAAAAAGTTGACAAGAATGTATGGCCGGTCCTTTGGGAAATGAACGTCATTTATGATTCTAATTTTTTTGCAGAGAAGATTTGTGGCCTGATGCTACCATCAATTTGATAAAGAATTTGCATCATCTATTCATAAATTTTTTTGTAATGGTATTTGAGTATATTTAGAATTAAATGTCTAATAATATATATTGTTGCCAATAAAAGTTGGTGGAGTTCTTGAAATCTTTTAGAAAGGTGAAATGGGAACTTGAGTAAAGAATTTATTGTGGGTTATTTTATAACACTTTTTTGGCATGATTGTACGTCATGGCTTGTTTAATTTTTGTTTAAATTAAACTTATTTTATATCAAGAATATAATTTAGTTATTCTACTAAAAATGTAATTTGTCCCTTCGGTTTATTGTCTAATGATTAGGGTTTAAAGTTCTAAGTATTTAACTCTGTGTATCGGAAAGATTAAGAACATAATTTTGAGAGAAGTGTTTCAAGGAGGAAGGGGGGAAG
>JABUQX010063854.1:0-7500 GCA_015478945.1 Trachelipus rathkii
ATAGACATAAATGGAATAAAAGTTTTGTGTTATATGTTAATTAAAAAATATATTAAACTTGGGAAAAAACAGTAAAAAATTTAAAAAAAAAACATAAGATCAATAGATCAATAGATCAATATTGAATCAAGTAGATCACATAGATCAATATGATCTCAATAGAATCACGGTTAGGGGAATGTGTTGTGATTGCGGTTATGATTTATTGATTTACTGCTTTACAGTGTTGTTAAAAAACCGCAATATTTCTTTTTGAACGTTAATATAAAACATGTGTTTTCATAATCATTATTATAGTAAAGGTTCAAGGCCTATAAAGCAAATAAAGACAATAATAATAATAAAAAATTAAATAGAAAAAATAATAAAATTTGAATATAAATTAAAAAGTTTAAGTTGAAAACAAAAATTAAACACGAAGAATTAAATGTAAAATGAACTTATAAAATTAAAATAGCAAACGAATGTTAACTAACTCAGCTGACCTACATTCTGGCCCTATTTCACCGGTGCCGGTCTCATAACCTTCTGCTCCTTCTCAACGCACCTCTCACATCCTTTTTTCCTTCCTCCTTCTTCTCCTCCGTCTTCTTCTGTTTGGCGTTCTGTTCATTTTCTTCTGGGGACCCCCCCTCGTCCCTGGGGTCCGCCAAACACCCCGTTGTACGAACTTACAACCATCATTTATGGTTCCTACGACTGCCTATAAACTCTATATTTTGGATACCAATATTGGGAATCTAAACGAATATTTATTTAATTCAGTCACCGTTGGGCACCGGCTCCAGCACCGCCGTTGGTCAACTCCCAAATCTTCTGTGTGACTCAGACGTCGCCTTCACCGCACTCCGTTCTCTTTCTCTGACTGGGTCCGCTTCCTGGCGTCCACGTCTCTTATGTATTTTTTGCTGTCCATTTCTACCGGTGAGGTACTCCCCTATCTGAGGGGTCTCCCAGACCCCATTACGAACTTATAGAGCCATCATATTCGAGATCTACGGGTTGGATAACATATACATAAAGACACAAATATTGTATTATTATACAAATATTTCTTAACTCGGCACCGCACCGGAGCCAGCACCGGTGCCGGTACCGAAATTCCGAAATGCCGAATCCGACGCGCGACTCCGGCTCCGAATCCTTTCCCCAAATTTCAACCTTCTACGGTCGTTTCAATTTTTAAGAGGGGCAGCGCCCCCCTGCGGGGGGAGCATGGATACGTAACCTCGTCGTAGACGAGGTTACGTCACCTACCTAGCGCGTGGCCAAGGGGAGTTTTAGGACGGCTCATCATATAACCCTAACCCGGATAGATAGATATATCATAATAATAATATATAATAAGTTAATATAATAATAATAATTTAATAAGTAATAAGTATTAACTAATAATATATATAACTATATAAATGAATAGTAATAATAATAATAATATATAATAAATAGTAAAAATATATAATAATAGATATATAATAATTAATAATTAATAAAATAATAATAATAATATATAATATAATAATAATAATAATAATAATATAATAATAATAATAATAATAATAATTAATATAATAATTAAAAGAATAATAAATAATAAATAATAAATAATATAATATAGAAATAAATAAATAAATAAATAAATAAATACGACGAGATTACGTAGCGCCGTCGAAAAAGTGAAAGGTATCTCCAGAGCGAGCTCTTGACCTTGGGGCACGCTCAACTCCTTCTGATACTACTAACATCATATATCACTAACACCTGCCATAGAGCCTCCCTATTAATCCTATCATACGCCCGTCTGTTGCAATCCATAAAACCTAAACAGTTTACATTTGTATTCTCTTTTCCTCTCTCATTTGCCTCCAATCTTTTGTTTTCAATGTAAAGATTTGATCCTTACATGCGGCTCTAGCCGCACTCTAAGGGCACCTTGGTTCTCCCCCAATCAGGCCCTCAGGTTCACGTCGACGCATTCTTTGACGCAAGATATAGCTTATTATATTTTCCCTACTACAGCTCAGGGATAATTTAATAATTCCTTGGCTGGATATTTTTTGTATTTTCTACAGTTCTCCTTATCCCCTTTACATAAGTTTACTAGTACTGCTCTCCTCCAATCCCTTGGAGCTAATGATCCGATTATCCCATTCCCTACCCTCTCAGGTTCAGAATTGTTAACATCGAATACATATTGTTTCAACGATCTTCCTTCCAGCATCATTTACAGAAAATCAATTGCATTGGTTACTTTCACTTCGACTTACCTTTATGCTTTCTACCTATAGCCTACTCTAGTATAAATAGGAATGACCTCTTGTGTTTAAACAAATATAGTATGTACTTACTACAGATATCCTCTCCTCCTTCACTAGAAATTTCATATTCTACCTCTCTACCATTTTCTTTATTTTCTTTCTCTCCTCCCGACTTATTTTTACCTTCCTAAAGCCACTGTTATACTCATTTCCCATATTTGATGCCCTCTATCCAACCTTTTTAGTGTTCACCTTCAATGCTATATAATCTGAAGCTCCTTGATACTCATTCCTATCTTCTACATTCCAAAACAGCATTTCGGATTATCCCATGTAAAATCGCACTACTTCTTCAACATACGCTCTGATGGACCATATGTTGCAAGAACACATACCTTGACCTTTTCAAACTTAAATTTAACCATTAGAATTCTAGTACTCAAAGAACCGAGTCTGAACCAAAGCTGGCTGTAACCTTATAAGTCCACTTCTTTCAGCCATGAATGTAGTACTTCTTGTCCCTCTCGGCTCTATTCTCTTCCACATTGGCGGACGTTCATACTACATTTCTACCTCGGAGCACCATCTCATTTACACAGATTTTCCTTTCATCGTCTTACTTCAGGTCACCCACAAGCAAAATCAAATTTATCCTATCTAGATACATCTATCTCCTTTCTCTTCTCCTTCCAAGTTTGTTCATTTATTTGTCTCTGAGCATTTCATGTACGCCTTACGATACATACATTTACGTCGGAAACGATAGACAGGTCGCTTAAACGGCTACATCACGACCTTCTCCGGGCTGAATAGCATTCCCTGGCAAAAGATAAGTGGTAGTGGCTGGCCACAGCCCAGCTACCATATCCATATTTAGTTGCTTCTTCTACGCAGAACATACGTTTGTAGGCAATTCTTTCTAGCTCACACAGTATGGGATATTTAGGAGGATATTGGGGAATGTTTTCTGTTAGGATTTGTGGTTGTCTAGAATGGTGAGTTGTGGATTTTATTATATCGAGGATGGTAGTTAGATGAGGAGGGGATTATATTATAATAATAATTTTTTATATTATATGTTTATTTATTATTTTATATTGAATAATAGGTTTTAATAATATTATTTATTTATAGATAATTGATATATGAATTACAGATATAATCAGGGATTTATGAGATATTTGAATTTCTATTATATTTGTAGGTAGGTTTTATTAATATATGGGAATGAATGGAATAATATATTAATATTGATAATTATATTAATGTTATATATAGAAATAAATATTATAATTAAAGGGGAAATTAATTGCTAATATAAATTCAGAATTAATAGGTTTAATAAAAAATACAAACTACCTTACATTTAACTGTAAATTTCCATGGAGATTTATTTAAAATTGTAGAACTATGATATTTTGTTGTGGGGTAGATTAACTTTTTTTTTTTCTCTATATTATTATTTTTTATGATTGATTGATGATTTTGTGTATTTATTTATTATTTATTATTTTATTATTATTATTGGAATTATTTATTATTATTTTTTTATGATTTTATTTATTTTCTTTGATTATGTTATTTATATGATGTTATTATTTAGCTGTATTATTTATTAGTAATTTTCATATGTGAATATTTAACCCAAAAAATAAGGGTGATGATTTATAAATATAAATACTTTTTTATTATTATTATTATTTACTCTCTTATATATTTTTTACTACTCTTTAGTCTTAATTCTTTAAAATGGTTCTAATATTATTATTATGTATGATTTTATTATTATGTATTATTCATTTATAGGTTGATAAATCTTGTAAAGATGATATCATTAGTCCTTTGATTTAATTGATTGTACAAATTCTTCTTCTTGCTTCTTGTTTCTTGCTTCTTGCTTCTTATTTTGTATTTCGAGTTTCTTGCTTTTGAATTTTGCTTCTTTCTTCTTGCTTCTGTCTCCCTTCTTTCCTCTTCTTTCTTTTCATCCAACTTTCTTGTTCCTCCTTCTTCTTCTCTTCTCTTCTTCCTTCTTTCTTCTTCTTCTTCTTCTTCTTCTTCTTCTTTCTTCTTCTCTTCTTCTTTTTCTTCTTCT
The DNA here is from genome assembly GCA_015478945.1 of Trachelipus rathkii. Lineage (NCBI taxonomy): Eukaryota > Metazoa > Arthropoda > Malacostraca > Isopoda > Trachelipodidae > Trachelipus > Trachelipus rathkii. The sequence goes on from JABUQX010063854.1 coordinate 4,354, forward strand.
TTCTTTCTGCTTTTTTTCCTTCTTCTTCTTCTTCTTCTTCTTCTTCTTTATTATTATTATTATTATTATTATTATTATTATTATTATTATTATTATTATTATTATTATTATTATTATTATTATTATTATTATTATTATTATTATTATTATTATTATTATTATTATTATTATTCACTTAAATTATTATTATTATAACTATATTATTATTATTTTATTATTATTATATATATTACTTATTATTAATTATTATATTATTATTAGTTTTTTATTAATGTATTATTATTATGTATTATTATTATATTATTATTATTATTATTATTATTATTATTATTATTATTATTATTAATAATAATAATAATATTATTATTTACTTTCAGGGACATCTCTACTTCCATCAATCGTCCTAAAACAAAGCAAAGTTAATTTAGGAGTTGCAAGCTTACAAAATTATTACTAACGAACCTAAAAACTAACATGTCAAACTCTCAGGGACACCCCTACCCCAATCAACCACCCCTAAAACATGACATTGTTTTCGCAAGGTTAATAAGGTTCACAGATATTACTAGTATTAGCATGTTATTACAGCTGTCAAGAACCTCATTTTTACTAAAAATGTTTTACCTGAAACTTTGATAATAATTACTGGTTCATTTAATTACACTATGTAACACATTTTTTTGTCTTTAGGCAGCAACTGTAATTTCCTATTTTCTTATACCTAGAAGGTATGAAAAATGGCTAATATTTCCTCCAAACTTTGATTTTGTGACCAGGATAATGATATTTCACAAATTTACCAATTCCGATATAAAAAATTGGTGAATATAATCATTCTCGGTTACACAAAGTAGAAAAAAACGACATATAACTCAAAAGTAGCATTTATTTATTCTTAGTTTATACAACAGAGACCTCAAAATATTTAGAAGTGAGAAGTTTTTCTGGATTTACGCTTATACGGTAAGTTGCTTTCACGAATCAACCCCCAAATATAGTCTCCAATCATGTTTTCGTTATATGATCCTTGGTAGCGGCGTTCAAAGTCCAGAATATCCTGGTGAAATCGCTCGCCATGCTCCTCTGAGTACGCCCCCATGTTCTCCTTAAATTTAGCAAGATGAGCATCAAGGATATGGACTTTGAGGGACATCCTGTAGCCCATTTTTCTGTAGTTCCTGATCAAGGTCTCAAAAAGGACCTCATAGTTTTCGGCCTTGTGATTCTCAAGGAAGCCACGAACCACTGGAACAAAGCTGTTCCAAGCTATTTTTCTGTCCTAGTCAGCTTCTTCGGGAATTCCTTACACTCTATGATCTTTTTTATTTGTGGTCCGACGAAGACACCGGCTTTGACCTTTGCCTCAGACAGCTTAGGGAAGAAGCCTTGCAGGTAGATGAAGGCTGAAGACTCCTTATCTAGAGCTGTGACAAACTGTTTCATGAGGCCTAATTTTATGTGTAGTGGAGGAAACAATATTTTCTGGGGGGTAACATGGAAACTTGGTAAAGACGCCTTGGAGACCCATCAGGAAGGCCACCATTTTGAAATCTCCGATAACTTCCCAATTGTGTTCTTCATATTTCAAGGCACTTAGCAATAGCTTCACGCTGCTGTGTTCCTCTTTGAGCTGCACCGAGTGAGCCAAGGGAAGAGATGGATACATGTTCCCGTTATGAAGTAGCACAGCTTTGAGACTCTTCGATGAGCTATCAATGAAGAGGCGCCACTCGCAGGGGTTACAGGCAATTCCAAGTGCCTCAAACAAACCTGTCACATTGTGGCAAAAGCAAAGCCCATCTTGACTGGTGAAAAAAGTTGAAAAAGAGTGGTGACGTTTTCTCTGACTTGCGACTTTCACACTTTCATGTAACAAATTCCACTGCTTGAGTCTCGACGTCAAAAGCTCGGCATTGGACTTTGTGAGACCAAGATCTCTGATCAAGATATGGGTTTCTCTCCGGAAAAAGTCCACACCTAGGAAAAATATTAGGAAAATATATATATATATATATATATATATATATATATATATATATATATATATATATATATATATATATATATATATATATATATATATATATATATATATATATATATATATATATATATATATATATATATATATATATATATATATATATATATATTTATTATTTTCTAGAGTTTTTTTTTTTGTAAAGTTCGCCAGGTGAAATGAGGTGCCCATTGCTTGTCTTGGTCCCCAACAGGCATGCCAAAATATGCCTTATAGGCCTCGCACATTTTAGCAGATGTATTCACAGGGTACTTTTTTGCTCGTGTCTTCATAAATTCACCGCAGACATAACAAAATGCGTCTGCCTGATATTTGCAACCTCTTGATGCCATCTGTGCTGAATGCACCTATCAAAGACAACGTATCTCCACTTGAACAGCTACTAGAAGACTGATGAACTAATCAACTAACTATATTGATACTTGAGCTTACGTTCTCTGTATTTATTTCGTCATCTAAGTTGCCAGAACGTTCAAGAAATAAAAATATGTCGTGTATTTAAAAAATATTAATTTTCTCTGAAATGCAAATAGATCAATTTGAAAACAGCGATGTCAAGGTAACAAAAGCAAATTTTTAAAGAAATAATACTATTTTTCTTTGTCTTCTACACAGAAGTAATTAGGAAATAATGCTTTTAAAGCAAAGACAAAAACAATTCTTTCTTTGTTACATAGTGTTATCGTTTTAGCTTCAAGGTATATTAATGTCTTTATTTTAAGCTTTACATTTTTGGCATTTCTGTATTTATAATAAATGAGTTTAATTTCATTGCCGAAATATATAAGTGTACGAGAATGTGTTTGAATATGGATTTGAATGAACACTTAAGGATATATATATATATATATATATATATATATATATATATATATATATATATATATATATATATATATATATACTTTATATATATTGCTATGCTATAAATATACATATATATATATATATATCAAAAAAGCTATGAATGTGTTTTAACTTTGAACTTTTTTCGATTCATTTTTCCATTCTTCTTCTTCTTCTTCTTCTTCTTCTTCTTCTTCTTCTTCTTCTTCTTCTTCTTCTTCTTCTTATTCTTATTATTATTATTATTATTATTATTATTA
>JABUQX010063854.1:12500-22500 GCA_015478945.1 Trachelipus rathkii
CACGAAGTTTGAGAGAATTAGTAGTACAATTTTAAATAAAAACAATTAAAAAAAAATTAAAAAAAAATTTTTAATTTTAATTTTAAAAAAAAATTAATTTTTTTAATTTTTAATTTTTTTTTTTTCAATTTTAAAAAAATTTTTTAATTTTAAAAATTTTTAAAATTTGTGGCTCATCGTTGTTAAGGTATCTTTGTTTCAAATAATATGTCAAATATTATTTTTTTTGATTTTGTTTGTGTATTATTATTATTATTATTATTATTATTATTATTATTATTATTATTATTATTATTATTATTATTATTATTATTATTATTATTATTATTATTATTATTTTTATATATATATATATATATATATATATATATATATATATATATATATATATATATATATATATATATATATATATATATATTTATATATATATATATATATATATATATATATATATATATATATATATATATATATATATATATATATATATATACATATATATATATATATATTCTACCATATATATATATATAACTCTATACATATATAGCATACTCGAATTTAACTTGGAAAAACAAAGTAAAATCAATATAAATAGTAGAGTAATATGTTCGCCTGGTAAGGTAAAGGTTCTATTCAATACGGATCCCCAAAAAGCCCTCCTCCTTGAAATGGGCAATGCCATGGGGTACAAACTTAATGAAAAACAATAATAGGCTATGCAGTCGCGTTATTCATTAAGTATTAGTAATTACTAATGCCATAAGCAAGATGATTTATTGTTACCTAATTTAGCGGAAACCAGCGCTAAGTGCTAACTTTTTATTATTATTTAACTAATTTAGCGGAAGCCAATGCTACCTATAACTTTTAATCATTATTCCACTAAATTGGCGGAAGCTAGCACTAACCACTAGCCGATAATTTTTATTATTATTTACCTAATTTAGCGGAAGCTAACACAAATCGCTAACTTTGTAATATTATTATTTAACTAACTTAAAGCGGAAGTTAGAGCTATCCGCTAACTATTTATTATGCAAATTTAACTTCGGTTTGTTTGTTTTTTAGATAAAGATCTTATTTCGTATCAACAAATATTGTATCAACAAAAAATTTGTGATTTGAATGCAACATCATCAATAACTTATTCCCTGAAAAGAAAATCTTTATTTTTATAAAAATAAGGTTATAGTGATTGAGCGGCCAAAATTTTAACAACCGGTTCTCTGCTTAGTCTTAAAGTTAACTGCCGGTTAGTTTCAGTATTTAATTTAATAAACAAAAGAGTTAATTACCGGTTCGAGAAAAACCGATGCAAACCGGTTCCAGCACATCATTGTATAAGTTGTCTTTTCAAGCGTTCTTTTAAACATTAAGAAAATGTGCTGTTTACGATATTTAGAAACTTAAGCTAATTTTTATGTTATTAATGGAACGTTAATGAGAGAGAGAGAGAGAGAGAGAGAGAGAGGAGGATGAGGAGAGAGAGAGAGAGGAGAGAGAGAAGAGAGAGAGAGAGAGAGAGAGAGATGTCCCACTAGAATTACCAGGAAAAGACTGCTAAGAGGGAAACTTAGAATGCCTTACATCAGGTACGGTCATAAAATTTAAGCTTGTCTGCCATTTTTATTAACGTATAAGGTCCTAATGTGGAAAAAAGAACTATATAATTGGAAAAACTACAATATGTCACAATAAGTAACTGTTAATTATATTTCAAGCTAAACCTAGATTTTAAGAAATCAATAAAAAACACTCGAAATTCTCGTAAATTAATAATAAATTATATATAAATAATTCACAAATATTTAAATTGAATAATTTTAATTGTGAATTAAAAAAAAAAAAATTACCTAAAACATAACAAATAAGTTTATAATCGAAATCTTTAGAAAATGAGTGAATCTTAATTTAGGATAACTATAGAAAAATGAATATGACCATTACTGAGGTAATGACTAAGATCCTGCACACTTCAGATCTTAGCCATTATACATCATATGGAGATCCCACAACATAAAAAGGGTATACCAGAGAAGTTAAGGTGAATTTTATAACAAGAAATTTATGTTTCTTAGTTAGATTAGGTAGTTAGATTCTTCGCTAGTTGGTTAAATAGTTAGCTAGTTAGTTTCTTTATTTGTGCCGTTGTTATGTAGTTAAATTAGATAGTTAATTAGGTAGTTAGATTCTTTGCTAGTTGGTTGAATAGTTACCTAGTTTGCTAATAAGTTATATAGTTAGTTGGTTAGTAAGTTATATATATATATATATATATATATATAATAATCTTATATATATATATATATATGTATCTTGAATTTACTTTATCGTGAAACATTATTGTATTTAGTAGTATTATATTTATAGTTTAAAATTCTTGTTTTTTAATTAAAATTTTTCAATGATACATAGAAAATATTAAAATCATAAATTGTATATTTGCGAAACAAGAGATTTTGATAGAAGAATCAGTAGTACCGAGTGAGTATGAGTATATATAGCTATTATATAGGAAATAATATAATAAATATACTAGTATATGTATATATAGTGTATATATATATATAATATATTTATATACATATAGTAGTGAATCTTTAGGTTATACGGTATATTATACATGTCTGCTATAGTAGCTGGGGTATATATAGTATCATATATATATCTAAAAATCGATTAATTATATATATATATTGTAGAGCTTGAGATATTCATAATATTTAGTTATGATCTGTAAACTGGAACTTATTATATATATATATAACTATAAGTATAAGTATATGTATTATATTGTATTACTATTTTACATTATCCATTATAGACAATCAATTTAAAACCCCTATAGGTATGAGTATATATATATAGTGGAGTAACTATATATATGATCTTAGATAGGAGGCTTTCATACTAGACCTGTGTAACCTCGTATATCTACTATATCTATTGACGTCTTTTACAGTATGGGTTATGTGTGTAAGTATTGTACACTGTGTAACCTGAAAAATACTGTATGCTTGAATTTTAGATTCTTTATTATAGTATTGATAAAAAAATCAGTGGTGTTCGCAGTTTTTTCGAGCAGATTTTTAAATTAACGGTGCACGAAGTTATGGGTTTGTGTGTAATTAGAGAATTTTTACAGTATAAATAAATGTGATGTACATAACTTCAAATAGCATAAAGTATGATTGAACATTAGCAAATAGAATGAAATCAATAGATGAATGTTAAACTAAGTAAATAATAAAAATGTAATAATAAGAACAATGTGGTGAGATTTATTAATAGTAATAATTAGATTCTGATGGTAAATCCAGGATGGAAATGAATGTTGATAGTCACGTAATAATAATGATTAGGTTCAATTAGATAATAAATAATTAATGAAATGTCACTCAAATGTAAAACTGCTTAATTGAAGGAATGGAATCTGGAAGTGAGATCAGAGATAATAGAATGAAAGATGAGGAATTTGAGATCAGTAAAGATAAATGTATGCTTGACAGTAGAAGGTAAATGTGAATATTTATGACAAAAGATGAAATGAATAAGTGTAGATCACATAGCATGCAATCGTAAGTAAATGAATGTAATACGAGGTCAGTGAGATGGGTATGTGAACTAAGATGAGCATCACTCATTTGACTACATAAAGTGGATTGAACAAACTAGATAATTGACGGAGTAATGATCCAGAATAATGTGGAATTAGAGTGATCACCAAATTCGAGATGCCTGAATGACTCCCGACGCATACTAATAGGTGAGTGATATTATCTTAAACATGAAGCAACTTAAGGCTATTAAGTGACATATAATCTAAATAATAAATGAGAGTTATAACTAATAATATAAATATAATAAGACTCGCTAAATAATAGAGACTTAAGTTGCTTTAATGATTCATATATAAACTGACTTTCTCGTTATGACATCTTTCACAACTACTTAACTGGTTTTGTATCCCTAAAAACATACAATTATTGCCAGCCATTGCGCCCTATTCTATTCACTCACATCGAACAAAACGATGCACGACACACAGCTGCGAACACACTCACGAACACATATATTAAATCATCTATTACTATTTATATATAATATATATGATAATAATACTATATACATATATATATAATACTAATATATATATACATATCAGTAACTTAAATATTATATATATATTATATATTAATATCACTATATACTATTATACTATCTATATACTTATATTATAAACTATAATATATATGTATAGTATACTTATATACCTGCAAGCAAAACTACGTATTATATATAATATAATATTGCATATATATATATATAATAATTATCTACTATAAATATATATATAATGATATACTTATCTATATTTATAATATACTTATAATATAATATAAGTATCATATCTATATACATATATATATATAAATATTTACTTAAACTATTAATATTATATATACTATACTACTATTAATATAATGTTAGTTAATATATGATATATATATATCATCAAATTACTTGTCATTCTGATTATAGGAAAAGTTTTCCGTAATTTATCGTTTTCGTCATAATCATAAGCTACCTTTTTTTCTGGCAATTTTGAATGCAATCCTCTCATATACTTCAAAAACAAACTTTATATAAATTTATTCAGTTTCAATAAGAAAGAAAAAAAAACACCCATCCACATGATCCTTTTTTCTTCATTTCTCTCTTTCTTATTCTTCACTTTCTTGCTATGAGGAAAACACCTTCTCTCAACTGATGACTCTCACATAGTACGAAATTAAAAAAAAAAGGAAATATAAAATTCTGGCGCATATTGGCGAGTTTTTAAATGCTTGTTTGTATATAATAGAGACAAACTTGTATTGATAATTTTCAGTGAGACTAAATGTTGGATATAGTTGGAGAAAAAAATATGGTTGTGATTGCAGCGAAGATGAAGAGAGAGAGAGAGAGAGAGAGAGAGTAGGTAGAGAGAGAGCGAGAGAGACGAGAGAAGAGAGAGAGAGAGAGTAGAGAGAGAGAGAGAGAGAAGAGAGAGAGAGATTAAGAAAAGAATAAAGAATATATTAGAGAATATATTAAATCTATTATCTTAAGCAAAGATCAGGTGCAGAATATTTAAATATAAAATAAGAAAGAAAAACATAATAATACTAATTGCTGTGAAAAATTCAAGTTTGATTTCTTTTCGAAGGTAATCATGCGATCATCATACATGCGCTTAACATTAATTTTATTTGAGTTCTATTGTTAGGAAGGCGATGAGATTCCGTGATTAAGGAAAAATGAACAAACAGATTTATTGATAAGAACATGCTCGGCATTCAACATACTATCATATCTATAACTAATTTCTGTAAACATTATAAACAATATCCAAACACTATCATCAACATCAACAAAACAAGAAAACACACACATAAAAACAAATAACTCAACTATAACTCTACACAGAACTTACCACAATCACAACAACAACAACACATCAACCATCAACAACATACATATCAAAAATCATTGACAATCTACTTAATATACTATTGAGAGCATATCCACAGCTATCAGCTACTAAATATAGGTGATATATATATTTTAACCAAATAAGATAAAAAAAAAAAAAGATCATATCTTAGCTATATTAAATAATTAAAAATAATAGAATACTGTCATCTTCTCTTACCTATAGTGATGCGTAACTACGGCTACGATAGTTCTGCATTGACGTAGTTACAAAAACTTATATTCCATACTTTAAAGAGCCGTAGAGGTAAATATAGGGTAGTAAAAAAAAATAAAATCCTTTTGTTTTTATAGAATCTCAACTGTTACGCTTGCAGAGCGAGAGTTTCACTAATATCACGATGTATTTAGGAGGATTTCTGAAAAACTAGTCAAATATATTATATATATATATCTATATAATACTATCTTTATATATTATATATTCATAAATAAATATCTATATATATATGATCATATATATTAATATTTTATATATATATTATTATATTAATATCTATATATATATATTAATATAATTATATATATATATTATATATATAATTATACCGTAATATATAATATAGTATATATATTATATCTATTTATATATATATATTATATTATATAATATTCTTATAGTATATACAACTATATATATATATATAATAATATAGTATTAATATATATATATATTTAATTTACCATATCACTTAGTATATCTATACTCATAGGTAGTAGTAGGCTATTTACGCCTTATGTCTACTTGGTCCAGCAAGCTTACTTCCTCATTGGCTCACTAAGCAACATCCTGAATCCCATTAAGAGCACTGCTAGAAACTTATTTATATCTGTTCCATGTTTCTCCGTAGATGCTAGTCCTTTTATAGTAAAGTTAATTAATTACTCTCTAGGTGTAGGTTTATCATCACCTTATAATGGAACTAATGGCCATCTTCTTTTAGTATTGGGTGATACCTCCTAAGATAATGTATTTTCTCGTATATATACGCAGAGTTTTCCAGAAGATCGTGTGTCTAGGCGCATAAGATTCTATACTAGCGTTCCAGGAAGTTCATGCAAGGAAATGAAGTAAGAATATGACTAATCAGTCCCTCCAATACCCAGATTATGGGTGAGGGGGTAGCATACACCGGAACAGAAAAAGTAGGCAGTAAAAGTAGAATGAAAATGACTGCAAGTCAAAGCAAAAGCCCCCCCCCACCTCATTTTCTAGTCCTGTTATACTGTTCAGCAAATAAACACCGCTAATGTTAACGAGACCAGAGAATGAACCCTTCACTGTGTATCTCGTCATTGTGGGGTTCATCCCTGGTCAAAACCCAGCAGCCCATGACCCCTCTCTACAAAACCCGTCCATTGTACCACCTCTGATATGAATCACTTTCTTTTCGTCCTCTTGCTAGATTACATCTCTCTCACCTGCAGGCATTCCTTTACTGACTCATCCACTTTTTCTTCGGTCTCCCAGCTGTCGATCAGTCACACTCACCACTATATCATACTGCTTAACCAACGACTATCATCCATTCCTTTCCATATGGACCAAACTACTCACTGAACTCTTGATTATTCTCTCATTTACACCTTTCTTCATACTACACACTCCTTATCCGCGTTACATTCTTCATTTTATCATTTCTTCTCACACCTAACGTGTCCCTAGGATTGTTTATCTGAACACATTGTATCTTAGATCTACACTTCTTATTCCATATCATAGTTTCACTGCTATACATTAACAAAGGTATCAACATAGCCTCATGCAAAACCCTAGCGCACTCACAACATCCACCAAGGATTTAATTGCACCATCCACATTCCTACCATTCACAACTTTCCTACTACACTCTGCATCCTCCTTTCCTCTTTCACGCCAAGATATATCCTAAAGATTTATAGACAGATACGTGCGAGTTGCTCATCATCAACATCCGACTTCACACCCGCAGTGTATCTTCACCCACTACCATAACTTTATTCTTATCTACATTTACTTTCAAACGCCTCATTTTATATACCTTAACAAACTCCTCTAGCGAGACAAGGTTTTGGGTTTTTTGCCACCAACGCAGAACCCGACAAAAATTTAGTAGTCTGTAACAAATTTCGCCGACGAAATGAGTCGTTTCGTTTAAATAGCTCCCGGCGATCAACTCGAAATGTTCGGACATGTTCTGCAGCAAGTTTTGGGGATTTAAAACTCTCGTTCCGTATTTACGGAGAACTCGCCCGCTCGCCCGCTCGCCCGCTCGCCCGCTCGCCCGCTCGCCCCCTCGCCCCCACCCACCATAAAAACGCACCCGGCCACACCCGCCCACGCCGAGCGCGCCATCCCGCTCACCCCCCATAAGAAACCATCCACTAGCGCCTACCCCCATAAGAACACACCCGCCCGCGCCCAACACCTATTTATTAGGGGACTCGAGTCGATGGGGGACAGAGGGGGCACGGAATCCCCCCGTCGTCCACCTAAAGGCCGAGAGACCCCGACCTCTGATATCTATGCCTTCTAGTCTATGGTACTCGTTAGTTTTAAATAAAAAAAACGACTTTGTATATGTGCCATAAATAGGCAACAAAAATAGGCATAGGGGCTCAGTACACCTAACCTATGCCATTTCTGACACGACTTCCCTATTTCATTTTTCTCCATAGACAAATGTTGTATCATTCGTGCCGTTTTGCCAATTCCCTGCTATGACACGGATTCGTGCCATTTCGATGTTCTCTATTATTCTTTATTCAAAATTCAGAAACACCTTCTTAGAAGGGCACGATTTTGTTTTTTTTTTTTTTTTTTTTGCCACAAACACGGAACTAATGAAATATAGTAATCAGTAACAAATTTCATGGACGGAAATAAATGTTTTGTTTAAATATCTCCGGCCGATCTACTTCAAACGTTCGGAGGCTTTTTGCAGGAAATTTAGGGGGGTTGAAACCCCTGTTTCCTATTTATGTATTTTAGGGGGCTCGAACCAATGGGGGACAGAGGGGAACTTCGTACTCCACCTAGAGGCCGAGAGACCCCGACTCCTGACATCTATGCGGTCTAGTCATAAAAACGACTTTATATAAGCCCAGTCCACATTCCCTATTAGTAAATAGATTTACGGTTTAAACCCGGGTCACATTCCCTATTCTGTGATGCATTACTCCCGGGAAGGTTTTATACATGCCATAAATAGGAAACAAAAAAGGCATAGGGGCTCAGTACACATAACCTATCTCATCTCATCCCCAAAATATCTATTTTTTATTGCACCATCAAACCCACACATATTTACTATGACACGTCTTCCCTATTTCAATTTTCTCCGTAGACAAATGTTAAGTGCCATAGGTGCCGTGTTCCCAATTCCCTGCTACGGCACGGATTCGCGCCATTTCGATGTTCTCTATTACTCTTGTATTCAAAATTAAGAACCACCCTACCAATCCTCTCAAACTCTCTTCAGATTCAGCACACAAAATTAAATCATCTGCACGCAATAAGCAGGGCACCCTCCACTCTCTCCCATTCTCCATCACTCTAACACCTTCCCCTGCCACCCCCAACTCTAAAACTTTCATATTGCCATCCATATACGAATTGAATAACCAAGGAGACATAACACATCCCTAATATCACATCGCTATTAATATTAAACCAATCATTTTCAACTCTGTTTATTCATACACACGCTTCACTATTGTCATACATACTTTTGATTCCATTTAGAAACCTGCCACCAACACCATATATCACTAACACCTGACACAGAGCTTCCCTATTAACCCTGTCATATTATAATACAATTTATTCTTCTTCTCTCTCATTTTCTCAATCATTTGTTTCAATTCCAAAATTTGGTCCACACATTCTCTACCACTTCTAAATGAATCTTATTCTTCACTAATCAGTCCTCCAGTCACTAGACGTACCCTTTCAACCAAAATACCTGCATATATCTTCCCTACAACATTCAATAAACTATTTCCCTGATAGTTTCTACAGTTTCCCTTATCCCTCTTACCCTTTTATAAGGGTACTATTACTGCTCTCCTCTAGTCCCTCGGAACTATACCCTCCATAAACGCTTTATTACACAAACTTCCAAATTCATTCAATTACCATCTCGCTTCCATTCTTAACTATTTCACCAGTAATTTCATCCCTGCCTGTAGATTTACCACTCTTCAACTTTCTCACTTTACCCATTACCTTCTCCTTACTAATTACCTCATTCCCAAACTATCTATTTCTTATTGCACCATCAAACCCACGCATATTTACTATCACCTCTTCATTCCTGCCAATGTTATGCAGATTTTCGAAGTGCTCCCTCCACACTCTCCTAACATCCACTTCATCAGTTGCAAAAGTATTCCATCCCCTTATTTCCAGTTATTCTGATGCAGATGCCCCTTACTATAATTCTTAACCTTTCGCGCTTCTTTCCAAAAAAGCTTCCTA
>JABUQX010063854.1:37500-59457 GCA_015478945.1 Trachelipus rathkii
TCCCATGCGTCTGCGTCCATGTCGCATGTCCGTACGGGCAGGTAGGTTTGCCATCTGTGAGATCCGACGTTTTCAGATAGACCACAAATTCCATTTGAAGGTAAGATCGTTCACACATTGGGCCTTGTTTGTCTTGCATTGTCATGCATTAGGATAAAAGCAACCAATGTAGGCATTGCACGAAACGTATGGTCGAAATTGCGTAATACCTTATCCCGCTAAGATGCCTCCATTCGAGATGGCAACTCCGGGAAGCCCCGATGAAAAGAGTGCCGCCCAGACCAAACCGACCACCCTTCAAAACGCAGCACCTTCAGCAAATGCATGCCGAACCCTCCGCGCGTCGCATACTTCTACGACAGAGGCTCAGACACCTCGACTCGTCCGTAAGAGCACCTTTGCCCAATCGTCGACAAGCCCTCTTACCGCTAGCAAACTAGGCAAGATCGTAGGCGCAAGAATATGAGGCGCCCGAGGTGGCTAGAACGCGCAGACAACGATTAGGCAAAAAAAAACAAAAAAAAAACTATAATATATATAATAATAATATATATATATTATATATTGATATATATATATTATATATTATATAATATATATAATATATATATATATATATATATAAATATATGATATAAATATATAAGATATATATTATACATATATATTTAATATATAAAATGTATATATACTATTATATAAAATAATATATCATAATAATATATATATATATATATTATAATATATAATAATATATATATATATAATATATTATTAATTATATATTATTACAGTTTCACCAACGCCATGGCAAAGCTCATATTCAAGAGGGGTGTGACGTCTCAGAAGTTCACACTTCACGCAAATTACGCAGATGACACAGACGCAGGCTTTGAAGTGGGAGATTAAATTCAGCAAGCAGGAAACACAGAAAATGGAAAGATGGAAGGGAGTTCCGAGTGCAGAAAAGAAGAAGCACCGCAGCAAACTAGCCTGAGTTACCATTATCCACACAAAACTCGTGCACAGACCACAGCACCCCTGAGTGTTACAGGCGTCGTAAAGTTGTGTGCCGACTGACCAATCCCTCAAGCAACCTGCCGCTGCCTGGTACCTATAGAAAAGAAATAAAGCACCAACATCGCGCCGCAAGATAGAGGGTCAAGAGAGAAGTGGAAATACGGAACAGTTTATAAGTCTTTTGGCTATTGACTCGACCTGTCCAAAAAATCCGGTGAGCACCAGAGCCCCCCCCAGAATGAGACAGTACTCCATAAAGGCGATGAGACCGGTGTATAGTTGAGTATACTGAGAAGAGAAACAAAGTCTCCCGAGTCTTAAACATGAACTCCCTAGTCTTTGAGCCGCTCCCATGCAAACTCGTTGGATTTGAGCTTCCAAAACATTTTTTGTTTATGTTAAGCCAAGAATGTTTATATTGTCCAACAGGAGAACTGAGAGAACCGTCAAAGAGATAGAAAGTTGAAGGTGTTTTAGAGAGGAGATTTGTAGAAGTTTGAGTTTTAAAGAATTAAATTTCACAAGGTGAGACGGGCCCCACCCGAGAATCCTATCCAGGATTAGCGAGAATAGAATCGAAAGATTAAGACGAGAGCATCCAGAATAAAAGAGGGAACAGAATTGAATTGAGTTGAAAAATAGTACGTGTGCGCCCTTCCAACACTGAGGAAAGTGTTAGTTTGAGACATAAAAATATAGTTGAACGAGGGCGGTGTCAGCAGGAGGCACATTCCTCAAAATTCGGGGAGAGAACGGCCACCCGTCCACCCGCTTCTAACTTCATTATATTTCAGGAGTCATTCACCCGATCAAATTAATCCACAGACAAAGCTAAAACACCTGAGAAAGGAGAAGGAGGAAGGAGAAGGAATCCAAGAATCATCCAGGAGTTAGAGGAAAATAGGAGACTAAAGAGATTGGCCTTTTCCAGTGGGAGAATTACAACAGAACCGTCAGACGAAAGGAGGAAGGCATAATTACAGAAGTGTTAAGATTGTTTTTGGCAAGAGCCAGAAAAGTTTTCAGTAGGAACTGAGATTAGCGCCTTTCGTCTGATGAAAGCCCGCTTTGCTTCGTCCGAAGAGTATCCCTGCAACGATTTTAGCTGAATGAAATTTAACAAAAGTGATAGGAGAACGGAATTTTCCATTCCCGATACGCACTGTCTCTAGCCTGATAGGCCAGAGAACAAGCACGATCGAACCATGATTATAGCAAGAAAAATTAGTCGAAGAAGGAATGAACTGCTCATTTCCATCAACGATTACATTCCACCTTTCGCAGAAACCGAACGTCACCAGGACAAAAGGCATCATTCCGATGATAGTTAGCGTTAAAGCACGCAAGCAACCCAATCGCCCTGATTAAAGTGCCAGAAAAAACGCGTAGCAGGATGAGCTGTTGAAGAGAAAGTATTAAAATTAAGAGATATAAGGTTGTGGTCAGTTTACCGATAGGAGCGAAGGTGGTATTTATAGATAAGAAGAAATATCGTGAAACATAGTCAAGTGTGTTCAAGGTGTGGACGATCCGGAATGTGTTGTTCTTTAATAGTTGCTCAGGTCGTCTAAGAGAAGCTTGAATGATTCGTCTTCTCCACATAACATCAGTATGAGACCCCAACCATTCAGTAGTTGTTACATTAATCCGCCAAATAGAGACCTCAGTATGAATGATAAGAAAACAGTCTCTTGAGAAGGTTTAAAGATGTTCAAAAAAAGGGACATTTTCTGTTAGGAGAACAGTAGCAAAACACAAGATTATTGTAGCAGAAAGAAAATTTTAAGCCACAGAACATTGAAGTTAGGAGATTCAGATTCTTAGGACGTGTTACAGGAGTGTTATGATTTAACCATAATCCAATACTCCACCCTTCAGCACGGAAAATTATAAATAAGTTAAGTTGACCATATTAAACGAGTTAAGAGAGAATCCTAGCCATCTGGTATCACAGGAACAAAATTAGTTAAGTTAGAGAGCGTATCCACCGATGCCAGAAGTAAGCAAAGCGACGTGTTAGTAAAGGTCGATAGTAACCCAGCGGCCTGTGCAAATCTGCCATCTTGCATGCACATACATTCAACCACAAACCAAACAACAGACCCAAAAAAAAAAAAACGAACAAACTTGGAAAATAGATTAAAATTATTCACACACAAACCTAAATTAAAAACCGGAAATTTTAATAATCGTATTTACATAAATATGTTAAAATATGAAAAAATATAAAGTTAAAACACCCATACAAATACACGAATTAAAAAAAAGTAATTAATAATTGATTTAAACATTAAAACCAAAATTTAGACACCAAGGCAAAATAATAAAAATCAAAATCTTAAACACTTGAAACGAAATCAGACTTATGTACCTTCCTTATATATATATATATATATATATATTATATATAATTATAAATATATAATATATATATATATATATAAATATATATATATATATATATATATAAATATATAATATTATATAATTTATATATATTATATATATAATAGATATAGAGGGGTATATTACATTTAATAAAATATATATATATATAGATATAATATATATATATATATATATGATAATTATATATATATATTATATATATATAATATATATATATATATATAGTATATTATAATAATATATATATATATATATAATATAGAATATATATAAATATAACTATAATATATATATAATATATATATATAATATAAATATTATAATATAATATATATAATAATATATAATATAATAATATATATATCATATATATATATATATATATGTATTATATATATATATATATATTATATTATAATATATATATAAATATATATTAATAATATATTTACATTATGCTTAAGGTGAATGTTTTTTTTTTGTCTAGCGCATGAATGTTAAAGGCCCTGATCGTCGACCTCCAATGGAGTGTTTCTCGTGGCAAATCCAGTCGCGCCTTCAATGTGCCGGCATGTCGTGACTAGCAGGCCTCCAGCCGTAATTATGTTCCGCAAGCGTCGACCAATATTGTCACTCACCCTGACCGGTACCTCCGCCATCTGTATTGCAGATGTTTCCATTGGTTGACGCTCTCGTAATGCATGTAGACGTATAAATCGGGCTTCACGGTGTTGTGTGCCCTGGCCTACGTTGTCTTCTCCGGCATCAGTGTCATGGGTTCTGTACCGGTTCGACACCATCTCAAATGCGTTGGTGCGCAAATAAAACGGCTCCAATCGTGCATGTAAACGTGGTCATTCAACCTGATGTTGTTATACAAGAAATGATATAACTTGGGGAAAGGGTTGACCAACAGATGTTATTAAATGGTTTCAATTATACGCTTTTTAGTAAATGGACAATCTTTTATATTTAGAAAATAGCAAAAGAGGAAAAAAAAATTATAAGTTTCATTAAGTATTTTGGGTTTTATAAATTTAAAAGTAAAACAAAATAATAACTAAATAAATAAATTAAAAATGATCAGTAGTTTCTTGTTTGGTTTTAACTTATAATTAAACGTTAATATAGGAATTAAAATTGTTGGTTATTTTTAATTACCTCAAATACATTTATGGGGTTACAATCTTCCTATATACTCTACTACTCTATATTATGAATATAAACACTAATAATATAACTCATTATTATATATATACACATAAGAATATTATATAATATATATAATAGATATACTACTATATCTATAAACTACCATACCTACTATTATTATTACTCACTGATATATATAGCCTACCCGATATGTACCCGACATATATATATTAGTATCTACTTCTATACCTTCTCTCCCTTATATACTATACTCCAGACTGAGACGCCACCTTTCTCCCTTTACTACCTACATATACTAATATATTTTTATCTATTTCCATTATATTTATAATTAGTCCTCATCCAATATCTTTATATAATATATAATATTATTATTTGTTATATTTATATATAATATATTATATATAGTAAACTATTATAATTTATATATAACTATATATATATTATTATAATATAAAATAACAATATCTATATACTATTAATATTATATATATATATATATATATATATATATATATATATATAAGATATATATTAATAATAATATAATATATTATATATTATATATATATTATATATATTCTTTTACAAAAAAATTAAACACCGTCACTCACTTTCAGTTTACCCTATATCAATATTTATACGTGCGCAGTTAACTCTCCCTGTGCCAGAGATCCTTTGATCATTCTCGATACTTTATGCAGCAAGCTGACCTTCCTATAAAATTTAGAACGTTCCTGCAAAAAGTGAATACCTTCTCGCCACGTCATATGTAAACCCAAACTCTATTTGTTCAACCGTCAAAACCTCAGTATCTTAGCGTATGTACAGACGCGTGTATAACATCAGCTGACTGCAATCGTTAGTCTAAGTGATCAGCGGCCTCTTAACCTAAGCCCACAAACGTTACTCATATATTCTAATAAGTCGCCCCTTCCCTACCATTGCATAATACTTGCGATACAAATCACTATCACCACAAAAATACAAATAAATGTTAAACCCCTTAAATCTCTCATAAACTACACTAATTCAACGTTCTTATATCATATCAATCTCAACTACTTATTATTACCAGATAACATTAACACGATCATCTTAAATAGTATATATATACTCCATCAGTATCAGTAATACGCATATATTAGACAAACCATAGGAAGTGCACAGATTAGCCTTATCTACCATTCGTATAAACCTCACCGTCCCACATGACATGCAATTCTACATCCTCACTATAGTCATGAGCACCAATCTTACGTTCATTTAGCATCAATTGCCCCTATGTGTACTAAAGCCTTCTTCCTAGCCCACATACAGTTTAGAATAAATCTTATAGCGCATGCTAACATCATTGTCGCGCCGTAGAATTGAGCAAGCGCCTGACATTGTAGAGATACAATTAGTACCAGACCCTGAGTACTTCACTCACGCTTAGATGAAGCGACATGTCTGTTCTGATCGCCTCTTCACGCGGAATTGATCATTTACAATATTATGTGCCTTATTGGAGACTTAAATAAGCTAGGCGACCTTTTATGTGGGAATTATATAATTTACTGTACTTAATATATAACCTCTTCTCATTAATATTATATGATGATCTTATTTTACCGTACTTATTATTTTAGATTTACCTTACTGCTTGTATTATTTCTGAATATAAGACGTATTATAAACTAAAATCTATATAAATATTAATACCCTAACTGCCAAAGATACTAACGATATATTGATCTCCCCAGTAGACTTTATTTCTGTATTTGACTTGAAATATTTAAGCTTTTAATTTCACATTAATATACTTATCTCGATTAATCAATATCTTAATAAATTCTTATGACTACGAGACTACAATTCCTAACGTATCTATATTTCTATACTTCAATTATCTTTAAACAAAGCCCTGTATTTAAGTAAATCCTGACTACAGTCTATTATATTTTAGATAAACTATATTACCCTCTACTATTTTATACTAATTATAAACCTATAGCACTCACAAATAACATCTTTTTTATAACTTTATCTCTACTCTTACTAACTTTTTACGCATTCAACCCTCTTAAAGTACCACTCGATAAATCTGACACTTTCGTACTTTTATCCTTTCATTATGTCCCCGCTTTTTTATCTCTATAGTATACGAGTCAAATAAACAAATTAACTCCTCGAATATCATGTCCTTTATGAGTGGTAAATGAGAAAGAGCTTCTAAATTTAGATAGTGAATAACTAAACGGTAGTAAATATAGCGTGAATTATGAGTTAAATTGATTTTATATGGATAACTATACTTTATTGCTCTGGATTTCCTGTCATGGTACTATCCTCTACAATATCATATAGGTCTTTATCAAATTATAAAATATTAGCTCTAAGAAACTAATTTTTCTCCTTATGGCCTATATGCTCCTTAACTATAGAATTTATATATTGCTCATCCTAAAATTAGGCTTAAACATCCCAATATCTTACGGCGTTCCCTGTTTTGCTATCCTTTACAGAAAAGGAGGGTAACCCCTTAATCTTTCTCTATATCGCCCTCTTACAAGCAATGGCTCTCTACTTTTTTTTATGCTCTCAAGTTGCGCACCTATATTTTCTTCTTTTAAACTAACGAGAACGTTTGTTAAACTGTCCCTATAGGGTTCCTACACAAATATAAGCATGCTAACTTCTGGTTTCTACCGCTTGGCCACTAGCTTATAACTTTCTCATTGTGTACAATCTCTGGCTATGCTTAGCGAACTATTGCTCGATTTCGAAGCTAATCCACTACTAACAATCAATGCAAGAGGCTAACCTATAGAACTAGTAACTAGGCATAATTTTCTAACATAATTTCAGGTGTATTTTTAGGTAAAGACTAGCCATTATATTATTTAACGGGGCTACTTCTCAAAACAATATATAATAATTAGATAAGTGCGGGCTTCAACTAATATAGGACTATGGCTGTGCTATAATCGGCCAACATATTATCGGCCCCCTAATAGAAGCCTTATTACTTAATACCAAAAAAATAAGTGGTGTAGGTAAATATTTGAGCTCCCCTACATATACACAGCAGAAATAATATAAATTCTATTACCAATAAAAATTATATACTCATACAAATATTAATAATTAAATATATATATAATATTATATATTATATATAATATATAGGCTATAGCATTTTCGGCATACTATCTATATATGACCAAATTGGTACAAAGTAATCAATAAAAATATGTAACTTTAAATTTACTAATAATGATTTGTAATTTTTTTAAATTATACAATTAGTTATAATATAACTTGGATATTTCATAATGTTAATTATTAATATAATATATAATGATAAATAATATAAAATTAAGTAAAATTGTCCATATATTTATTTGAATGGAGTGTCACTATTTGCTTACGACTCTAATTTTTAAAGTCTTATATATAAAATGAGTTTAGCTTAAGGCCGTTTTGCATTAGTAGCTATATTTTTATCAGTTTTAAATAATTTGAATGTAATGTTATATACTCAGTAAGTAAAGTTTGTAGAAACACCTTGACAATAATGAATTGATCAGGAATATAAATTTGATTAATTTATTATATATTAATGTTTTATGATCCTGGAGGTCGAGGTAGCTCTTTCTGGACGCCCTCCCCTCTTATATCTATACTCCCACCTCTAGTGCGCCCGCATCTATGATTGACGATAGTGTTGACTCGTCGATTTCCCACTAGCTCGGCGAGCTCGGACAGGAATGTCGTGTTCGAAGGTAGAGAGGAAACGTATTTGTTAATATTTACATAGAATACATTTTTAATTATATTGCTGCCATAAATATTCTATATATATATATATAGCGAAGTAAATATTGCTACATAATATTATCTAAGATTAAATGTACGGCCTATCTTTAGAAAAGAATTTAAAAATTCCTTAATTTTTTAAATTAATTATATTATAATTATATTAGATATTTATATCAGTAGGAGAACCAATTTAATATATTTAATCTTAAATTATTAATTATTAAAATTTTAATTATAATAAATAATAATATATATATATTAATATTATGTAATTTTAATATAATAATTATTATAATAATAATTAATATTAGATAACAATTAATAATATATAATAATTAATATATAATTATATATTAATAATAAATAATAATATATAATTATATATTAAATTTATATAAGTTATATTAATTAATATAATATATAATTAAATTAGAATTAAATATATAATATAAAGCAGTAAAAACTAATTTCTTAAAAAAGAAAAAAATGCAAATAACGCTAAATAAATAAATAATAGAAAAGAAATGCAGCAATAAAGGAAAGGCACCGACCCCGAATAATTTCGTTGTTTTCTATATCGAAAATTTCCCGTATAAATGAGGTCAACATCTTATAAAATGCCTATATATATATATATATAATATATATATATATATATATATATATATATTATATATAGATATATATATATATATATTATATAATATATATAATATATATATATATTATATATATATATATTATATATATAATATTATATATAATAATATATATATATAATATAATATATATATTATTAATATATTATATATATATATATATATATATAATATATATATTATATATATACATTCGTGATTTTATTGTAAGAAAATTTGTTTCCTGCGTTGTAGTAATGCTGTTAAAATAAAAAATTTGTTTTTAATTATTTCATAAATATTTTACTTAATCAAGATTACGCCGTAGAAAAATGCTATGATATTATCGTATTTTCAATTATATAATATATATATATATATATATATATAATATATAATATATATATAATATATATATATAATATATATTACATAGATATATAATAATATATTATATATATTTATATATGATAATATATATATATAGTTAATTGAATAAATGGCCTTGGTTGTATAATATATATATAATATATAACGATATATAACTATATTATATATTTTTATTACATAATAAATTTTGATATATTATTATAGTATAATTAAGTTTACGGACTATATATCATGAGGTCAAATCTGCAGTTCAAGACGTCCCAGCCGTCACTTTTATTTTACCGAAAAAGAAAAAGAAAAAGGAAACTATTGTGGAAGAGATAAAGGAAGATGAGAAAACTGAAAATTTGAAATCAGATAATGCTAATCTGTCTTTATCAGCTGAATTACTATCTACAGATATGAAAGGAGGACTTGCTAATGAATATCATGATTCATCTGCTATGAATATTAGAGAAGAAGAAACTATCTAGAGCCGACAATTGTAGTATGTTATGAACATTTACTACCGAAATCACATGATGGGCATGCTCAAGATTAATACCAGCCCTGATAAGGCACTAAACCGATCATTCATATTTCATATATATTATATACGTGCATATCGTATAAGCAATAATGAAAGGTTTTTATAGCTATTAATGAGATTATGCAGAGTTAATTATTGAAGTTACTAATCTTACAAGGATATAGTATAGTATAAGGAAGCATTAGGCATTATATATATATTATAATATATTATATATAGTAATTATCTTAGAACAACAGATTATAAGTATAATGATAGATAAGCTTGAACCTGATATACTATACGTAGCTGATATTATAGGTAAGGAATTTAATTAAAGAAGAATATAGCTCTACTGCTTATTATTTAATTTATAGAGGAGAAATAATAAGTTATGTAGGTTACACTGAGGATGCAGAAAGTAAATAGATGAGCTTAAAAGCGTATTGAAGCTTTAAGTATTAGAGAGAGGGCATTTTTATAAGCTTGAGTAAGGCTATATAGAAAAAGGAAAAAAGCTAATATAATTTTTATTTATTTAAGCTGAAGCTCATGAAGAGCTAAATATAGTAGTTTGATAGAGGCATTAAATATTTAGTAATTATGCAGAGAATGATCAGTATGCGAATATATATAGTAGTATTATAAATGGTTACAATTAATAAGAATTGAATTAAAGCTTAGATTATACGGTATAGAGGATAGACAGATTACTTTAGTCAACTATACGATATATATCAGGACAATCTAAATGCAAGTATAATTAGATATAGTCATTCCACAAAACACTTATCAAAGCTTATATAATAAGTATACCAACTCAGCATCATATCCTACTGACTACATATAATATTAATATTAATTATGATATAATAAATAAGGGCACCGAGAAATTGAAGCTTTCATATCATTTTAAAATTATGATGAGATTATGCAGGGCAGAAAACAATAATATCGATTATTCTGCAATCAACATCTGTTATGAAACATTTTTTATTAACTAATTCGCATTGAGAACCGATATCTCATGCTCTAATTGTTTCTTGCCGATACAAATAGACTGAAAGAGCAGGAATTAATCAGGCAATATGCAACATTAATTCATCTAGAAATAAAGCATGAAGAGACGTAAAAGCTGTATAGTATGTACACGGTTTTATCAGTGAGAGATCCATAGATATTCACTTATCTAGTAATTAAGGCTAGTACTATAGTTGATAATTTAGTAGTATTCAACTAAATTGCCTGTTGGATTAAGAGTGTAAAAGAATATTGGGAAAGATTAAATAAAAAGAGCTTATATTAGTTTAAGTGAAATAAGTATACAAGGTTCTCACTGAAAGTGGGTATACGGCGCCGAAGGTAACATATGAATAATAGATTAGTAATTAGTAGTTGACTACCTAAGCGTTAGTATAGGATGATAACCTCACTAGAAGGTATTATATATTTGTATAATTTTACAAAAGATATAATAATTGAAAGTCTTCTGATAAAGAATATAGTGGTTATTAGAAATACACTCAGAGCGAACTATTGACGAGTAACGAATGACACCAGAATGATACTTAATTGTGATTTTTTTCTCAAGTATTTGGACAATAGCTATTTAAATACGTTAGTTATTTACCCCGAAAGAAGTACTCTTAGCGTATATTATTACCTTAATGTGTGAAAACAATAATATAAATGAAAAAATTAGATTGTAACTACGGCATAGGAGTATAATCTCCGGAATGTATTAGTAATACGGAGTGAGGTAGTTAATTAAACTCAATGGAAAGTCATTCATCATTTTATAATAGTTTAAATATTATAATACGTAACTAAAACAAGGATCTAATGACCCGCTCACTTGCAAACTATAAATCAAATCACACGGATATCTACTCATCTAAACGCGGGATCAAAAACGGGTGTCCAGGTTGCCATCATTGAACAATAAGAATTATTGCAGTACTTCTCTCATTTTAGATATACCGCGCAGGGTTCGATAATCCGTCAATCAGCGTACTACAGCGCAAAATATGGTACTAATGCACCTAATCGCTTTGTAAGTCGGGCATTACCTTTGTAGCCACCATGCTCTCCTACACTCTTTACTTCCTGCTTTACCACAAAGTCGAAATATAAGTCCCTTGGCTAGAGCAACGACAATAGTTAAGAAAGGCACACCATAGGATGGAATGTCAAATAGCCGGTTTGAAGTGAAGTAGTTTGATCTGGGACGGACTGGATCTACTTTAGACGCCAGAACACAATCAGTCGACTATATATATATATATATATATATATAAGTAGCTAGCGTAACCCTAGGAGCTTAGCTAGATATTATATATACCCCCTCCTTCTACCGCTTGGTATAAAAGATATCTGCTTTAGTCAGAAATAAGGGAAAAGAGAACTAGTTTCGCTGTGGCAGTGCATTCTTTGCATAAGCAGATTATATTTGTTATTAAGATGATACACTCCCTACCCCCTATGTATATTTCATAACTGTTATGTGATTTACCATGACTCTATATAGGACAGTAAATGATGATATTTTGTGCCGAGTTACAAAACAAAAGGAACTTATACACGTATAGTTATATGACGAACGAGAATGACTGATCTGGCGCCGATTTACAGTATATTATTGGGCGAGATTATGCTCCGCGCTAAGTTATGAACCAAGTGTATATATATAGAGGATAACTGCATTACTACGTGTTCGAATTGATTATATATACCTATATGTAGCTATCATATATTGAGTAACTAGGTGAATACGGGATATAGTACACTCAATCTGACCATAAAGAGCACTCGCACAGTGTTATATCTCTCCGCAGTGTCAAATTTAAATCTATATGTAGATCATTCGTATACTTAAATGTGATTGATATTCTGGATTATGGAAACGAATACTCGACGCTAGACAGGAGCTCTCTCAGTTTGTTCATAAGCGTTGTGGGGACAAAAGCGAGGGAGTAATAAACTCTAGGGTTTTGGTAATTATTATTAATAAATAGGTGACAAAATATTGTTGTAACTAGTTTGTGATGGGCTGGGATAAATAATATGATTATGAAACCGGGAACATCTTGGTGAAAAATTGGTCTAATAGTAGAGGAAATCCGACTTCAGCTAGAATGTTCTTAATGGAAATCTTAAAAGGCGTATAAACTCATAAAAACATCGCTTAATGACATACAACCCCACAATTTTAAGGCATATAATGTGTTGATATTTAAATATCTTAATCGAAGTGTTTTTATTACCACGGTGAATTGTTTATGTAGAGATATTCCTAATTTTCCTATTAAATTTCCTTATTGTTTGAGAAACTATCGACATTGTGACTCTGTCGGAAACGGCAAAAATAAATTATATTGATACTTCCTATGTGCCTCCTCCTGATAGGTTCACTTATTTTCTCAAAAAAAATTTGTAGACAATCTGACAGGCCACCTGCCGATGGGGTCAGACCGAACGATCTCTCGAGAGAGAAGTTCCGCTGATAATTTCAGATGGCTTAAAGTGGATAGCATAACAAGCGCTCTCAAGGAGACGCTCTCTAACTATTTCGCCTCCCAAAGAGTAAGCCCGCCATCTCATAACCGACAGCGCGATAATATTTCTCAGCCTAACAGCATGGCGGAGATACTTTCAACAAGGGAGAACCTAGAATTTCGACTGCTTTGCAAATGACCCTCACTAGGAGCTCCATCATTAAATATATATATAAATATATAAATATATGTGTCGTTATATATTATATTATATATATTATAGTGTCCATCGTATAATATATAATTAGATTATAGAGGATATATATAACGACTCATATATATAACCATCATATAAATAGGGTAATTGGAATAAGAAAAATTGGTTTTTTTAATTTAGACAAAATATGTTCCCATTCAGCCCATCCGCCGTTCGCAACTGGCCATCTATTATAAAAGCAAGAGAACAGAACATAGAAGGAGAAAAAATGATCTTTTTTCTCATTATATATTTTAATGATAATAATTCCTTTATTATTACAGAGTTTAATCATTATTAATTCATAATATTATTTATATTGGTCGGTAAAATTGCCCAATGGAACGACATGGTCGTGATGCCTACAGCTAATTTATTTAAGAGGAAAGAAGAGTAAAAAAATGATATCTTTAGAATAAAGATAATATTGAGGAAATCGGCTAGGTCATAATCTGGGATCCAAGCTTATTAACTTCTAAAAAACTTTATTGCGTGTGGTTAAGAAAGAATATTTTAGTCGGGGTAAACAATACTATATCTGAAAATCACGAGTAGAGACTAGCCGGGAATATTCTCTAATTAATAATAGAGAATTTTTATAAAATCGTTAACACACAATCTCTTTTTATAAATTATTTGAAACTTATAATCCTCTTTTCTTAATCCCTTCTACATTTATATATATTAAGGTATTATAGAGATAAGGTATCACTCAATGTTATCAGTATTAATCTTAAAGTAGTTATTATAGTGAAGAGGAGTAGTATTTTACATGGAGGTGAGATGAGTAAGGTGCGGAGAAAGAGCATTAGTATATAAACATAGTCCCTACAAATACCTATTAACATGAATATACCAAGAAGGTTAGAGAAAAGGATTACAGAGAAAAGAAGTAGAAAGAAGTGGTTCACTCTGAAGTGCTCCATACGAAAGCGATTTAAGGCAAGGCAAAACACACACGCGTCTTGTTATCCAAACACAAATCCACCCCTTCAACAATCCTTTAAACTTCCCTCTCTACTCCGGCTAGACTTATATTACAAAAATGGGCGGTTCTCTTTTTTTGAAGCCACAAAACAAAATTTTTTTGATTAAAAACCTTTTTTGGAATGCAAATTCCTTGATGGTGGAATAATTCAAGACGAATATAGGCTGCCGGATGAGGAACCTTTCGATCGGTAGGCAAAGTGAAGCAAGTAAATAGCAATATGGTGTAGATGGTGGAAACCTAGTGAGAAGACGTGTGAGAAAACAAGATCATACTTCTACAAAAATAAAAAAGAATAATTATTGTATTTTAGAGTGTGATAAATAGTTACGAATGACAGTTTATAAATTAAGTATAGAGTGATATCGGCGGATAAAGTAACCCTCCCCACCCAATCACCTACAATGAAGTTTGTTCAGATAGAGTGAAGGAAGTATTTAAAAGTAATGTGTTAGAAGCAGGCAGGACCAGCGGCTGTGTGCCACGTCCAAAATGCATAGACCACACAGAACGCAGTATTCTGACAACATAATTATGAATAGAATATATACAGCAAGCGGAAGGTTCAAGAGTGTTGAGGTGTGAAGTGGAATCGATTCAACAGCAGTCCCGAGATTATATAGACGCAGGATGTCCACGAGAAAGTCAAAAGTAGTAGCAACTAAAATAACCACCCGGGGTACCTGGAGTAAGGGATAAATTAACAGTTGACAGAGTGGTGGTTCACAGGCGAAGACACAGGAAAACGTGGCAAGGGGAAACCCGACAAGGGTGGGCCAATGAAGATGGTGGTAATATAGGTGATTGCCACCCTATTTCGAACACCGGGAGAGGGGGTCCGGACTGAAAGGAATGTGAGGTCGGTTCTATAAGCATATAAAGAGAAGTTTAAACAGATGATACCGATAGGTAAGTAATAGAGGATTTAGATTGAAATTAAACGAGTGCTAGCCGTGCACGCATGCAGGTGGAAAATAGCTTAATTAGGGACGAAATGGAGGACTGCAGAGTACTCCGTGTAAGTCTCCGTTCGAGTGTTGCGTGAGGTGGGTAGCGTCTGCGTGAAAAGTGAGTGCGGTGCCATAGCGAGCCGGCCGCCCACGCGGGGTAAGGTAAGTTCCATTAGAAGGAGGATAGAGCGACCTCGCGATGGTGCAGAAGAGCGTATGGAACGAAAGCGAGACCAAAGCTTGGCTGAGGAAGGGGAAAGGCAAACTCAGAAAGGCGGGATGGGAGAAGGAGATATAGGGAATAGAGAGTGGCTCGGTGGGGTGGGGGATGAAATGAAGAGGTTACTAGACTGAGCAGACTGCCAGAATGTCGAATGTAGCATCAGAAGACGATAGGAAGGATAGATCCAAAAGACTTGAGTTGTAAAGGAAGGACTGTCTGGTGAGGCAGTAGTGGTCAAAGGACCCCGTCCACACCAAGATGCCAGAGTGCGGCGAAATAATTCGCCCAAAGGGAAGTTAACGTAGGATATCACACTGTCTTGTTTTCTTAAAGGACAGAAATAATACTCTCCTCCACCGAGCGATGAGGGAGGTAATTTGTTGGGGTTGACACGTGAGAATTGGTTATAGTGCCCTGCAAGTCGGTGTAAGGATTATTGATCACATTAACCCATTGAGTAGATAACCAGTATGAGGAAGAGCCGCACGAAGTACGTATGACAGCACACGGAGATATCAATCTGAAAATGTGTAAAGCCACGAGTGCGCGCAGATCACGGGCGCGTAAAGTCTTGTTCACCGGGAAAAAAGGCCGAATAAAACCTAGGAATAGCTGTTTCTGCAAGACCTCCGTACGGAGAACACCATAACCCAGATTAGGGGAAAATTAGATAGGACGGGGCAACAGGCAGAAAGAATAAACCCTTGTCCATAGGATGGAGTTACACTAATGGGCTTAGTGAACAAGCCTCACAGGTTTCACTTCAGATTGTGCGTCTAAGGAGGGAGACCAGCTCTCCCCACCTTGGACGATGGTGTCACCAACCAGAGGCATTGCATCGTCACCGCTGTTGAAAAATGATGTCCCCTACCAGGAGACCCCAAGGGATGTGTATGCGACACGTAACATGGGCTTATGCGAAGCCAATAGGACTGGCTACATCTCGACATTACATGACAGAGACCAGATCCTCCTAGATGAGTGGCCGGCAGGCGCCACAGGCATTGGGCTTTGGGCTCAGCCACAGAGACATAACCTCAAGAGTAAGAGGACTGACACGGAGGAAAAACAACAACTATTCAAGTATCATAATTGGGATTACACAAGACCACGACAGGGTGGGGGCAATGTCGCGCACGCGCAACCGCCACTTACGCAACCTAATGTAAATATTATCTGCATAGGTAAACAGTCATTGAGGATAGGTTTTTTTATGAATGCTAAAGTTACAAACGACGGGTCATGCTAATCAGAGCTACTATCACGTTATGGCTTGAAAACACCCCCTATTGATTGGCACACTGAGCACGCAGGTATTCGACGTAGGGATGACTTTTTTTTAGCCCCAGGGAGAAGGATGTTGGACGAAATTTTAGTATCCCTGGGTACTTCATGGCTTCAAAAACGGAGACAGCGATAGCGAAGACCATACGTTATACCAAATGTGTGATAATATAGATGCGAGGAAGTTGTTGAGAGTAGAAAAGGAAGACTGAACGAAGCGACGGCCCATGCAAAGACAAGGAGGAAGGGGTGGTCCAGAAGCCGTTGATCTGAGACGTACCGATGGGTAGAATGTTAAGTATTAAAAAGCCACAACACTGGACTGCTGGCAACGTCGCAATTGTAGTTTGTACAAGGAAAGGTGGTAATATCGCCTGCATTAACAAAGGGATAAACTGCTTCTGCTAGCTCATAGCAGGAGCCACTAACAGAAATAGGAAACAAAAATGGATTACGATTCGACAACGAAGAATAGCATCCGATCTGATTCACATTCGATAATGTTATTAGATCTTGAACTAGGCATTTATGTCTCCAGTATGAGCTCTGCAATCAGGGTTTTCATAATTTCATTCTTCTTAGAACCGCGTGTCAAAAATTGTAACAGATTACTGGGTGGCACCACGGGGAAATACATCATATGAGACTGTTCTTGCACCATTGGACCATTTTCAATGGCTCGTGATGATCACTTTAGAAAGAAATCATGGCGCTTTATTAGTGGCGAGAGTTGGAAAAGACAAGTTCTCATTCGGGCTTGCACCTGTATTGTGAAGAAGATTATAGAATAAAGGAGGAGGAAGAAGCGCCGTGGTATGTACGGATAGATATCTTATGGAGGAGGAGTAGAAAGGAGTATGTCTAGTCTTGCAAGAAAAGCCTTCTACGTACAGAAGAGAAGGAGCTCTAGGTGAATATGAAACCAATAGTTTTATCTCCTCTCGATTAGAGGGCAATAGTCAGTGTCTATTGCTAAGTAAACAATAAATAAAAAGCAGATAAAATGATCCATTTTGGGAAACATCAAGTCTCACTTCGATCACATTTCTAGGACGCGCGTGGCCAAAAGAGGGTGTATAATGTGAGGCAGATATAAAGGACAAATAGGGCAAGCAGCTCTATGGATGTGAGACAATGATGAAAGTTGTAGGTATCATAAAAATATGATATAGGATCATAATATGTTCATCAATATGTGTCATGAATAGTGTTGTAAGCTCATGATGAAGAAGGGATGTGTCACCGAAGTAGAACACCGGATATGTCTTCCGCATCCTCATCTAAATTTGACAAAGTATTATATAGGTCCCCTCGTACGTGTTTGAGTGTAAAGGGGTAATAATGACCTAGATGAGAATATTCCGAATTTGCCAAGAGGGCTTGACACAGCAAACTCCTTAAAAACATATGCCTCTAGTAAAAAAATAGATAGTATATATAATAGAGCCTGTGTCCACTGTAATAGGCGAAAAACATAGGGATGAAATACAGCACAAGGTGAAGTAGAAAGCAATGACTTTTAGAGACCGATTCCAACTTTAATCTATAAAATGGCTTATTCCGGAGGATATAGGACATACGATAGAGTACTAAAATCATTTACCAGACTTGTCCACTGTGAACAAAAAATACAGAGGAATATTTAGAAGGAGATTGAATTGATGAACTATAGAATTTAATATGTAGATAAATTTCATTCATTTTTGGTATTTCAATTTGCGTATATTTATGTGGAATCTCGGTACTATCTTTCGTTCGAGATCTGTCGTTGAGTTAAATTATTTGCATTATTATTATTACGTCTATATACTTGCTATGGATTATGCATTATTAAAGGGATTTATTATATCATACAGACGGATTGCTTATCGTAAACCTCTCATATATGAGTGTATTTGCAAGGTGTGAATTTACTTATCTCTTAATCTTCAGGTGTGTGATAAACCTATCTTTTACATCCCACTGAAGTATAGTCTAAGAATCCATAATGATGTTTCCTATCCATATATCAACCAGCAAAGTCGATTATGTGAGAAAACGGCAGATATAGATAAGGCCCTCCTAATAAAACCCGATACTAGATTTTGACAGATTTAAGGCGAGTGAGATATCCCAGGACCTTTTCCACTCAGATAATGAAGAATAAAGAAGTAGTAACAAGCCCTTCCGTTGAGAAAAAGAGTTACTTAGATAAGTTTTATTGTTGGCCCGAAAGGCTCCTCATACAGAATAGAACTTTCTAGATATGTAGTAAGAAGAAGAATGAGGTAAATAGATTAATAGTCTTTTAGATTAGAGTAGACCCTTTCCATCTTTTCCTCATCTTCCGAAAGAATAAGTACTAGATACATGAGAGAAATTTTATCGGACTCAGGGGCTGAAAAAAGGCTTAGGAATAAACTAGTATAAGAAGAAAAAATAAAAAGATGTAAACGAAAAGAAAAGAATAGATTTTAAATGAATAGAAAATAATTGATAAAATAATAAAAAGTGGTATCACCAAAACATATTTGTTTTTCAGAGATAAGTATTGTGAGAATAAAGCCTATATACAAAGTTCAGGACACCAATTGCTATATCATTATCATAATCAATATCTACTCCTCTACATATAGCAGTTAATAAGGAGGCTAATATAACATAGTGTATATATAAGATATAGTGGTAGTATATAGACAGGGTAATATTACCTCGTGACACCACCAAGCGGGGAAAAGAGTGAGGGTGAAATAGAATAGGGAACTTGCTCATAAAGTACTCCGCATGCCGGGAAAAAACAGGACCGTGTGGTAGTAACAATAGGCTATATCTAGGATGAATAATACACCTCAGACATATATATATAAAATGATTTTTTATTATATATATATACGAAAATAGAAAATGATAAGTTTATGAACACATAAACTAGTATTTTTATTTGAAATAAATGCATGTGTTTTGCCGTGAAGCGAGTATGGTGCATCGCAGCAATACAGATGACCTCAACAATCCATAGTCCAAGTTCAGATGGCTGATTCGGGTGTTAGTTGGCTCGGTTGTATTACTGACTGTAGCCGGAATGGGACCATGCAGATTTGGTGTTATTGCCATATGTCAAGAACAGGAAGTCGAAAATTATGATTACCTGAACTCAACGTTATCAGAAGGAGTAGTGGTACTTGATCAAAGATATGCCGCTCTCCCGCCACCGGTTCAAGGACTGGGTAATATGAGAGAATAATGACTTTTATCCTCGTTACCCGCCCTAAAAATTTATGTAATTATAGAGATCAAGGTAAGAACACACAGGGTAAGTTGAACGATCTCTCTTTGAACGTTACTAAATTATTTAAGGATTTTAGACTCACTCGACTTTCGGCCCAGAGTTATAAAGGCCACAGCCTAAAGGCTCATTACTTAAATTTACTAGAAAATCTGATATTAATAGTAAGAAATATTAAGAAAGTAAATAAATTCTGATAATTTCATTTGTCGTCGGTACGTTTTCGGATGTATTGGCATTAAACCTACAAAACAGTGAAGATAACCAACTTGATAACAAGCATATAGTTGGCAAACCAATCTGCCACCGAAAGCGGACAACCCTCAGCAGCCTACTAACCAACAGATGGCCGCTCATATACTCGCTCACGCATCCATTAACTTCATATATCAAAAATAGAATAAAAATACACTTCAGTTTTGCTCTCTAATTTTATGCCCCTCACTCCACACCAGGACGGTGCGCTATGTTTATTTGTATATACAAAGGAAAGTAAAACTGTTAATATTTGTTTTAATTTAATGTACGGGTGATTATTAATTTCTGATGTTGTTAAATATTCTGCCACCGTATGTTGTTTATTGTAAAGGGTTTTAAAGGTAAAATAAGTTTGTATGTATTCTTTAAAAGCAGATATAGTGAGAGTCCTCTTTCAATATATGCATTGGTATATCAAAATGTCGTCTGCAGTTTATGCATTTGCAAAGAGCATTGCATTTGAATTGTTGTCTCTCGTTTAACGTGGAAAGAGTAATGCTACCCTTGTCCTTTATTACTAGGCCCTTCCGCTGATTTATCTTTCTGCATTTAGCAGATGAGATATTTTGGAGTGAAGTAAATAAATATAAAACATTTGTAAGTTTTAAAGTATTTATTTTAATTGTAACATTTATGGGTGTGCATTATCGCTTGTGTATTCATACAACTCGCTCTCTGTTTCCAACGAACGCGAAGAACTATCAGATCACTAATAGGCAACTCTTTTGCATTGGGTAACAGTTATAGTAAAGAATCAGCTGTTCATTATTACTTGGTCACAGCTCTGACCGAAATCGAGAAGTGTATCTTGTGCTGTAAAGTTTCAAATTTGATTAAAGTCTTCGAAATTACAGGGAAAATTTAGAAGCAGAAAATCTGTTTTCCAAAACTTGACATTTTCCCCTCTCATATTCATTGTTCAACTCATCCTAGATGTTATATTTATGGCTATACATATTTTTGAAACATAAATATTTATATATTTGTATATACCTTATATGGGCGAGGATTTGTATAAATTTAAGATTAGAATATTTTGTTGGTGCTGTTAACAGGTTGTTTGCACCATACCCATGATGCACATATAAAGATATACTGCTATGTTACATAATATATGGTCGTTAATCTGCTAGTTGCAAGAGATATATTTAAAGCCATAAATGCGGCTGACTAATTGATATGTTTTGTGGACTGAGTTTGATCATGCGAGTATCGCATGTATGGATATCTTCGGACATCTACGAATAATAACACATACATGTTACATGGCAATGTATCAAACTATAGTTTTGTGTCC
>JABUQX010063855.1:5000-7500 GCA_015478945.1 Trachelipus rathkii
ATAAATAGTGAAACTCTGAAGCAATCCTCAGCCGAACTTTTTGATGTCCCTGAGGCTGGGATTCTTTTGGATACTGTATGTGGTAATGAAAAATCTTCACAAAAATTCTTAGATTTTTTAAAAATTCCTTTAAAAAGAGACTGCATTATTTTCACTTCTATCGGGTTTTAAAATATTTAAAAGTTTTTCTACGTGACAATGAACCTCATCCAAATTTATTACTTTAGTTTGAAGAATATTTGCTATAGGCTCCAAATATGAACTATATTTCGTCATGATTATTAAACAGATGAGAAATATAGGACTTCCTGCTGTTGCTAAAAGCTGACATGCTGCAGCTCGTGTGGCTTACGTTACATCTGGATCAGATGAGAAATTTTCTAATGATAATTTTATTTGGCTAAAATTTTCAAAAAATATCCTAATTGATTTATACTTGGCAGACCATCGTGTTTCGCATAACAATGGTATATTTGCTACCAAATTTCTGCGTGACCTACTTTCACGGAAAAATTTTATAAATTATTTTACAATTCCAACAGTGTTTCTTTCGAAATTTTGGAACAGCATTTAGGTCACTAATTATTAAATTTAAACGATGGGAACGACAATGAAAAAATTTGGCTTTAGAGTACTGATCTCTTATATCCCAGCAAAAAATTCCTATAAGATCCCATCCATTCCTACTTAAAAAATATGGCTTTAGGGTACTGATCTCTTATTAACTTTTGAACTCCATTTTCTTTGCCAGCCATGGTGGAGCACCCATCAAACCAAGTCCAACAAGCTTACTCATATTTAAATTGTATATATCTCGTGTAGTAGACAATATAGCTCTTGCTATATCTTCAGCTTTCAGTTTTTCAAGAGGAGTAAAACCTAGAAATTCTTCACGTACATTGAGATCCTTATCAATGAAGAGAACACCAATTGATAGCTGTTCTGATCCGGATATGTTTTCTGTCTCGTCTGCTAAAAGGGAGAAATATTCACAATTGTTTACTTCATTCACAATTTGATTACATATCAACTTTCCACAAATAAATATAAGTCCATTCTGAATCATATATGATGTGTATTTGACCTTTGCTCCGCTTAGCTTCAAATGTTCCACAAGAACAACATCTCCAGCTTCTACTCTGAATTTAAGCAAATCGGAAAAATTGCCGTTATTTGCAGTGCTACCTCTAATAGCGATATCATGGGTGCCACAAAATATTAAGGTAGAAATTATAGGTACCTATTTTTGCCTATATTTCTGAATAAATAAGTGCTCAGCAACATGCAGTTGTTCAGTTACACTAACACGCTTATTTAATATTATTCGTTTGAAATTCTTTGTTGCTACTGAGGCATCTTATGCCATTCTGAATTTACATGGGCTTTAGCACGTGAATGCATGCCTTTATATTTTCAAAATGGTTTTACGATAAATGAGCCAAATATACCTCTTTTGATAGGTCTAAATAAGATACACAATAAGATAAGGTCTAAATAAGACACGATCCTTTCAATATTTTAGAATACGCTAGCCAAGAATTGTGCAGATCTAGCCATTCACCTCTTTCCCTCTTCAACATCTTTAAAATTCTACGTAATTGGTGGTTTGTACGGTTTCGTTAATAAGTCAAACTTTAATCCATCTTTAATATTGGTTCCATTTATGTAATTTCCAATATCAAGGACATCTTCCTCTTGGTACGTTATATCCCAAGTAGCAACACTACTAAATTTAGTATCATTAAAAGGATTGGCCTCAATATCACTTCGCAGTTTGTTCAATCACAAGTGAATTACTATTATCAGTACTAAATGAGTTCGTAGTTTGTTCAATCACAAGTGAATTACTGTTATCAATCCTAGGCCTTTTAATTATAAAACTGGCAGTTACCTCGCTTCCGAGCTATTTGCAAACTTTACTTCTCATCAACAGTTCTCAGGTAATACTGCATTACAACTCCTATGATGTAGAAAATAAAAGTTATTATGTTTTGCATCTAAAGTTTTAATACCTCATTTTAAAAAAATATATATAATTCAGAATTATTTTCAAGCGTGTTACGATTCTCGGATTAGGGCAACAACGAATGTATGGATGGGGTATACATGAGCGACGGCTGAGGTGTGGGGTGGCCAGGGTAGGCATGGCCCTCCCCTACATTTCCAGCCACAAAGTATATAAGATATATATATATATATATATACTTTATATATATATATATATATATATATATATATATATATATATTCATATATATATATATATATATATATATATATATATATATATATATATATATATATCACACATAAAATAAATATATATATATATATATATATATCGTTTATATGTGTGATCTTTAAAAATTTCCTAATTGTATAAATTTCTTGTGAGGTTAAAACCTAGGGGCATGGCCTACGCTCACTAATAACGGCATATACCATATAAAGATTCATAGGTATAGAACAATCCCAGATACGAGAACGAGATTTTTCGTAC
>JABUQX010063855.1:10000-24915 GCA_015478945.1 Trachelipus rathkii
AATCAAGTGTCACTTGACAATTTGATTAACTTTTCTCATATTTCTTTATAACACTTTCCACAGTTATAATAATAATAATAATAATAATAATAATAATAATAATAATAATAATAATAATAATAATAATAATAATAATAATAATAATAATAATAATAATAATAATAATAATAATAATGATAAAAGTTAAATGTATTGTTTAGACGTATGGAAAAAGAAACTACCAAATCATACTTGTGCGTATATATATATATATATATATATATATATATATATATATATATATATATATATATATATATATATATATATATATATATATATATATATATATATATATATATATATATATATTTTTTTTAGATTGGTTTCAGATAATACTATATTGGGCTCCTATAGGGTTGGAAAAAAACCATGGTTTAAAAAAAAAAAAAAAACCATTGGTTTTTTTAAATAAACCAAATAAACCAATGTTTTTTTGTTTTTTTTGGGTTTTTATGCTATTTTGATGGTTTTAATGTGGTTTTTATTGGTTTTAATAGATTTTAAAGGCAAAAATCACTACTGGAAACTGCTATACACATGTGCTAACACATATTTTAAAATTCCTTAATAAATTTCTTTAGATTCTTAAATTTCAAATTTTCTTGATAGCTGTAAACTGGTATAAAATTATTATTATTTTTTGAGTTTTACATAAACTCATAAAGTAAAAAATAAGAGGGTATATTATATATATAAACTCTATCTGAAAAAAGGTTATACTTTATTATTTTACAAAAAAAAAAAAAAAAAAAAACGCATAAAGAAAAGTTTATTCAAATTAACCTATAATGATATACTAATGAATTCTTATTTACCTTTATATTTGAATACTAGGAATATATATAAATATATATATATATATATATATATATATATATATATATATATATATATATATATATATATATATATATATATATATATATATATATATATATATATATATATATATATATATAGAGAGAGAGAGAGAGAGAGAGAGAGAGAGAGAGAGAGAGAGAGAAATAATCATTTATACAAAAAACTAATTTCCCTGCTTTAGCTGTTCCCAACCTATTTCTAATGTTGCTGTGCACAAGTCCAAAAGTTGAAAATACCCTTTCAACATTAGTTAGCAGTTGATGAAGTTGCTGACAATATGCTTATTATTTTATATATGACCTTCTCATCTAATTTTTCTTTGAGAGATCTGTACCAAGATGAAGGAGTCACTGCTGACAACAGAGACTCATCAAATAGGTAACTTTTATGAAATGGAGGAGAATTTGCTCTTAATTTTATTCCATAAATTCCACTGCTTTTGAATACTCATCCTTTGGAAGTACTGTGGTCTGATATCTTGGGTTAAAAATATATGCCAATAAGTGAGCTTCTGTTACTGCCTGATGATACCTCCTTTTTACTTTTGCTAAATCTTGTCTGTTGAGTGGTGGATTAAGCTGTTCTAGCTCCATATTCATATTTTTCCAAATATAAACATCATCACTTAGTTTACAGTCATTGCCTTCTAGCTTGGTTGATGCTGTGGCCACACATAATCTTTTGAAATGTGGCATCGATGGGTAGAAAATGAAATCCTCAAGAGCTCGAAACAAGAATCATGTTTTAAACATGTTAAATTTACAAATATATATATATATATATATATATATATATATATATATATATATATATATATATATATATATATATATATATATATATATATATATATATATATATCTACTACTCTGCTACTCTGCTGCTATATATATATATCTCTAATCATTCTCACAATAATATAAAATCAGCAGAAAATTTTTTATTGCCTTTCAGTTACTCTTCGATTGAAAAATTGAGAAAACCATATCAACATGCTAAAGAAAATCATTAATAAATATATTTTTTAAATATTTTATGCATGGTTTTTTTATGGTTTAAACCATTTTTATATGGTTTAAACCATGGTTAAACCAATGGTTTAAACCAAATGATATATATCTATACATATATATATATATATATATATATATATATATATATATATATATATATATATATATATATAACTATATATATATATATATATATATATATATATTTATTATATATATATATATGCTAACACTTAAAAATAAATAAGGTAATAAATTATTGTGCCATAACGGCCTTATAAAATACTTATTTAGAATATATATACTCCATGCTTTCATTATAAATGTATCTTAGAGGATAATGAAAGAAGAAATTTTCATTGCTTTAAAAAAATAGCAATTGCATGAGTTTGATTAGTTAAGGAGTCTTTACTGTATATTAAGGGGTTCATTTGTGGACCCACATCTCAAATAACGCATGTGTTGGCTTCTCTTTTGTGTGTCATCGTTATTTGGTAATTACTTCCTTTAGCTTTTTGCTATAGTATTAATATATATAAGTTTAGAGAGGCCCCTCCCCGTCTGACTATGAACACAGAAAAGAATGAGATCATGGTGGCCAGTAGAGAAAAAGGAGGGGGGAGAGCTGGATGTGGGGCAGATGGTTGAGAAATGTAAATACTTGTGATTGAGTATTTAGAAGAAGGGAAATGTACAGGAGATAACAAGTAGAATAGCTCAGTAGTAAGAGCAGTGTATCTCATACTGAAAGATAGACAAATGAGTGTGAAGGTGATTCAAGGGGTGTTAAGCATCGATTCTACTATATGGGGCAGAGACATGGAAATTCAACCACAGGAGAGGATAGTAGAATACAGTCGTCAGAGATGTACGTTTTGAGAGCGATAGTGGGAAAGACTAGAAGAGACATGCAGACAAAGAAATGAAAGAATAAGGGGGAGTAGTTGGAGTGAAGGCTATATTAAATAAGATGAATGCAGCCAGATTGGGGTGGTTGGGATACCTGTAGAAGATGCAGGAGGAGAGAGTGGCCAAGAGGAGATGGAAGTGGAGACCGGAGGGAACAAGAGGAAGACCAAGGAAGAGATGGGAGAGCTCGGTGGAGAACTCATTGAGAAGACATGGAATTAGTGGAATTAGAGGGAAACGTTTGAGCAGACAGTTCAGGTTTAGCAGAAGTTAAAACAGAGGTATTACAGACAGAGATACATGAGAAGGGAAAGAGGAAGAAGTAATGTTGAAGTTAACATTTTAAATTATCAAAATGTCAGAAAGAGCGTGATGTAGAGCAACCAGAAAGATTGTTAGCATTTTCTACGAAGAAAAGTTTTTAGGGTCTGGTAGAGTGATTTTCTTGTCATCTCTGGGATTAATATGGTTAAAAGCGGAGTTTTCATAGAGATATTGAGAGACAACGATAATTTCTGATAAAACAAGATTTATCATTTTTTTTTTTCAAGGAATAGAGGATGGAATGTATGCCTATGCATATATATAATATATATAATAATGGTGATATATAATAATAATATATATATTAATATTATATATATATATATATATATAGTTATAATAATATACTATATATATATCATATATATATATATAGATATATATATTAATTATATATATATATATATACTACATAAAATATATATTATATACATATATATTTATATATATATATATTAATATATAATATTTATTATATACAATATATCTATATATATATTATATATTATAAACTTATAATATTAATTAATAGTATATTATACATATAATATATATATTATATTATATATAGTATATATATAATATAATATATATATAATATATATAATTATATATAATATATATAATCATATATATATATTATATATAATTTAATAATAATAATATTAAAATATATATTATCATCCATATTACTCTATATAATCATAGTACAAATATAAAATATATATATAAATTATATATATATTTAATATTCAATATTATCTTATATATAATATATATACTGCATTATCTGCATATATATCAAAATTTAAATATTTAAGAAATATCGTAAAATCTATATTCATCGCTATTTAAAGAAAAGTATAAAATATGCAAAGTATTTATATAATGTAGTTATTTAATTCAGTGGAAAGAGTGTGAAAACCTAATTTGCACCTATGAAGGTCCTATTACATAAACTATTCTTTAATATATGATGTTATCTCTGATGAACTTTGATATTATTTTTTCTTTCCTAAACGATTTGTAAAAATGGATTCTTTTGTGGATAACTGTTTGTTATAGTTTTTATAAGTGTTTTTGAGATTGCTTAAAAATATAAATATTACTTTTCTAACCAAACTTATAAAAATTAGTAATATAAATAAAGTAGATATTTCTGTCACCAATAGTTTTTCTGACATATTGAGTTTTAACTAATAATAAGATAAAAACGAGAGTAAAAACAATATAATATCATTATTAT
Organism: Trachelipus rathkii; assembly: GCA_015478945.1. Lineage (NCBI taxonomy): Eukaryota > Metazoa > Arthropoda > Malacostraca > Isopoda > Trachelipodidae > Trachelipus > Trachelipus rathkii. The sequence continues at coordinate 14,396 of JABUQX010063855.1, forward strand.
TAATGATATAGAAACTTTTATATATATATATAAGTAATAAATATATATTTCTGAATAGTTATTATAGTAATAATATTATATAATTATATATACATAGTACTATATATAGGTATTAATTATTCTCTCACTGATAAGGACGTAGTAGAAGGTATAGAGATATTTATTGTTATATTATCACGATCATACTCCATAAGGCCAGACCACGGGGATGTTACGGTACAGCGTACCATAAGGATATGAGCTCTTGTCGGACGTATTTACTTATATATATATATTAGTATTATTATATCATATATATAAATATATATATATATATATATACTATTATATATAATAATTTATATAATATATATATATATATATATATATATTATATTATTATATTTAATATTTATTATAATAGTATATTATCTATTTATTATATTAATATTATATATATATATAGGTATATAGTATATAATATATAATATTATATAATAATTATCATATATATATATATATATATATATAATATATATATATATAATTATATATTATTATATATAAATATATTATACTATATATATTATATATGTATAATATATATTATATATATATTTATATATATATATATATATATTATTATATATCTATATATATATCTATATATACTATTAATATATATATTTATATATATAATCATATTTTTTTCACAACATGATTATTTAAAAACAAAAGGCATTTTCCCACTATAGTAAATCATAAATCAAAGTAAATAACAAAACTACTCCATTTTTTACATACTTTTATACCTATGTTTCTTACCGGGGTAGTGACCAAACCAAAGGGTATATATATAATTATAATAATATAATACTATATATATATATATATATTACTATATATATAGTAATAGTAATTACTATATATATTATATCTATATAATATAAATATTATATACTTTAATATAATAAATATATATATATTAAAATATAATATATACAATATATATCATATTATAATATATATATATATAATATATTATATATATATATTTATATATATATATATAATATATATATAACGGGGGGTTTGCTCTAAGTTCAAAAAATAAAATAATTTAATTGTACGAAAAAGCTTTATTAATGAATTATATGCTATATTGCCTTAAGCTTAAGAAAAGAATTTAATACTTAAGTTATATATTAAAAAGCTGCGTTTCTCTCCAGAAGCCGACTGCATAGCCGGGCGGTTCAGGCGCTACATGCATCGTTTTTCCAGCATCCGTTTGCGCTATTTCTATCGTCACAGTCAGGCGCACCCGTTGTGTTTAAATCCTCGATTCGGGAATTTAGTAAACGGCGGGCTGCGAAAGGTGTACTTGTTTATATAATACAATTTCTTTACAGAAACATGTTGTCGCAATGGCTTGCCAAAAGTTTTTTTAATATTTTAGTTAACTTTTATATTTAAGTGATACTATTATAAGGCTGTAGCAATAAAATTTATACATATATTTATGTATAAGAGGATTTTTTAAATTGTCAGCTGATCGCGACGGGCCGCGCGCGACCCGTTTCCAGTGTGTACGCAAATTTCCTGTCTCTGATTGGTAATGTTTTTTTTTTTTTTTCGTAGCGTTTCCGAGTCGATTTTGCACTAGGAAACGCAGCTAGGGAAATAGCACTAAAGAATATACTTCTTGTCATCATAGGTGTGGCATCTTTTATTAAGGAATTATATATATATATATATATTATATTATATATATATATATATATTATTATATATATATTATTATTATTATATATATATTTATTATTTTATATATATTATATTTATTAGTATATATATTATTATATATTATTTATATATATATTATTATGTATCTATCATATATATTTGTGTGTAATTGGGGGTCGCGAGGTTTACTTAACTTTATGTAGTTTTGGCTTTTGAGGGGTCGTGAGGCTCAAAATTTTATAGAGAAATGCTGTTTTATACGGTAGAATAATAGCGCGACTTAACTGGTGGCGGTTAGTATATAATATATATATATATTATATATATTTTATTATTATAATATAATTATATATTTTATTATATTATTATAATATATATGTATATATATATATATATAATATATTATATTAATATATAATATATATATTATTATATATAGTATATATTTATTATATATATGTATATTGCATTTTTTTTTTTTGTGTTGGAGTATTTTAAGAGAGGAGAGAGAGAGAGAGAGAGAGGAGAGAGAGAGAGAGAGAGAGAGAGAGAGAGAGAGAGAGAGAGCGAAATAAATTTCAATAAAAAGGCTTTTCCAAAAAAGTATTTTCCCTTTACCCAATTATTCTTTAAGCACTGGGAAAGGGCACTACCCTCACAACGCCCCTGAAGAGTTTCACTAATCGTGCATAGTGACAAGCAATATATAAAATCGAAAACAGAAAAAAAGAAAAAACCTATATTCCGAATCTTCTGTATATACTCTGCTTGATTGTTAAATACTTGGTAAAACTTAAAATAATTGTTGGTGGAACCTTTTAAGGAAAGGACTTTTTTTTTTTTTTTTTTTTATTTTTTTTTTTGATATAAGGAATCTTGTTCACACGTTGGCTATCTATCACGTCTATTCGACTAATTCCAGTCCCTATTTATCCCCGAAGTTTAGGTCGTGTGTGTGTGTGTGTGTGTGTGTGTAGTGTGTGTGTGTGTGCTGTGGTGTGTGTGTGTGTGTTGTGTGTGTGTGTGTGTGTTGGGTGTGTGTGATGTGCTGCGCCTCCACTGCTGTGTTGAGAGAGAGTGCGTGTGTGCCTTATCTTTTTTTATTGCTTTTCTTTTTCAGAGGCGAAAGGAAACACCTTGACAAGGATTGTCGCATAGCTATTTATTCTCTCTTGGTTGCTTCAACAAAATTTCCTTACGAAAATGTTAAAATTACATCTATTCTTTTTATTTTTTTTTATTTTTTTTTTTCTATTCTCTTCCTGTTACTTTTAAGTCTTCTGTTTTTTTTTCTGTTGTTATTTTAAATTTTATATAATTTTGTATTAAGAATTTCACTCATATATATATAAATATAAAAATATATTATATACTATACTACTATATATATATATATAAAATATAAATACTATCATTATATAAAATTAAATATAAAATATATTATAATATATATTATTTATATATTATATAATATATTTTAATATATATATAACATACTATATAGTCTAATATAATATCTAATATAATATATACATATATATATATTATATAAAATATATACTACATAATATTATATATAATATATATATTATATATATATTAAGTTTTAAATATAACGTATATATATATATAGTAATAATTATATATTGGATGTTTTGAAAGAGGATGCTACCCTGTATTTCTATGTTTTTAAACTTGACAAAATATGCCATATGACCGAATAGACAAGAGGCCTGAGTCATATGCAGCCATTTAAACAATCTTGAAAACCTGATTCTACTCTGCAATTTTACCAATTGTAGGTTCATACAGTTTCATGACAGTGCAGCCAACCGCCTTTCGTAAGTTTTGTTGACTAGTCTGGTAATTCAAATGCATGGATGAAAACACCAATGTTGGTGCTGATTTATTATTCACCTCTTTTACCCCAAAAAGTAGCTTATTAAGTTTACCCTGTAATGATATGAGTTCTAAGGAATTTAGTGGGATGAGCGAAGCCACCCACACGGGCAAAACTGCTGCAGGATATATCTGCCAAGGTCGTCATAGCAGTTATTAAACAGAAATAACCGGCCTGCGACTTATTCGATCCACACGGACCTGTTATCGGTAATTTATTTAGATAAAACTGAATGATTGATTTTTTTTATCTACCAGATTGAGAAAGTAACAATGTTTTAAATTACCATACATTATGACGTTTATATGAAGTACATACCGTATACTTAAGCCTGCAGCGATAATATACACGCATTTGGTCTTTAACAAAATTTAATAATGCTAACAACAATGAATGATGGTATTCCAGTGCCTACTGGAGTGTACTTATCCATTTTACAGAATAAGCATGTTGACCTTTGAGTACTGCTGCTCCTAGCCTCCTAGCATAAGTATTGTACGAGGAATGTGCTGAGCCTGTAAATTCTACCTTCTTTTGTCATTTCGCGTGTGCCATTATGAGACACTCGCACACTCGTATATTTTATATATATATATATATATACTATAATATGATAGTATAGGAATCTATTTTTTATAGTATATATTATATATATATAGATATAATATATTATAAATAATTATAACTTGCTAATAAATATAATACTTTTATGTACATAATATCTTATTTCTTATATCATATTTTTTCATCTTTTTTAAGTTTATTGATTTAATCAGAAACAATTTGTTTGTACAAAATAAAAGAGAGAATACAAGCCTTCATCGCAATACATCCAAAAAGTGACAGGATGGAATTAACGGTGTTTTCCATTACTACGATGCGAGAGAGATCAAGAAAATGGAGTCGAAATGAAATTTACAAAATTCCTCATGTAAGTTAACTAATCAAAATCGGACTATCGATTCTTATTGGAGATATAAAAACCTCAATAAGTAATATTATATAATAATGTATATAATATATAATATATTATATAGCTATTTAATAATATGTATATTTATAATTATCATAAATTTATATAGATATTATATAATATATATATATATAATAATTATAATAATTTCAATGTATTCACATGTGTGATGGTCGATGTGTTATTTGTTGGATTGTGGCTATATATATTATATATTAGATATATTATAGAATATTATATGTTATATATATAGTATTTTATATTATGTATATTATATTATATTTATCAATATATATTGTTATATCATTACATTTAAATCGTATTATTAGTATGTATATTTAATATTGATAATATATAATAGTGATTATAGTATTTAATTAATATTTTGGTTTGGTATAGAGTTTTTGAGGTTTATTATGGCGGTAGGTATTGGGTGTTTTGGAGGTTTATAGTATATGGTAGTAATGTGGTGAGTAGTGTTAGTTGGAGGTTAGATAGTGAGTGTATCGTATGTATGGTGGAGTATGAGTGTGTGTGAGTGGTAGTTAGTGGTGTTAGTGTAGTAGGTAGAGTATATTTATGGTTGTTAGTGTAGTGTTAGTTTAAGGTTTGTAGTAGTGATTTTGTATGGTGGTGAGTGTTATATATAGTGATGTGTTTCTGATTATTAGGTTTTTTTGTATATGATAGGGTATTTGTGAGTGATGGTTTAGGCATATAGTTTGAGTTGAGGTATAGGTGGTGGGTGTTAGTTAGTTAAGGTAGTTGGTTGGTGTATGTATATTATGAGGTTCATAGTAATATTTGTTTCGTTGATGTGTTATTAAATTTTGTGAGTATATAGTATAGTTAATAGTAAATATAGCGTTAGTAGTGATGCCATATCATCTTTTATATATATAGTATATATATTATATATGTTCTATATATATCATATATATATAGATATGGTGAGGTGAGTATTATATAGATATATAAGTATGTGATAGTTAATATTAAACGGTAGGTATAAGTATAGATTTAGTTATATAGTGAGAGTATCGTTGTGTAATATAGGTTTCAGAGTAGTGATATATAGTTGTAGGTGTGAGCTGTTTGTAGGCGGGTAGTTTATGAGTTAGTATAACTAATAGTAATACGGTGAAGTAGAGGCTAGTGTATTTTAGTGGGTGGAGTAATAATATATTATATGTGTGTGTTTATATGGGGGATATATAGAGTATTAGTATATATATAAGTATATTTATTATATATTATATTATATATATATATACTATTTATATTATACTATATATATATATAGTATTATATTTTTTTTAATAAATTATAAACAATAATTATAAAACTTTAAATTATATTTCACAAAACATTATAATCTATTAATCAACAATACTTTTCTATTTTCATAAACTTATAAATATAATTTATTTTAATTGTTATAAATAATTATATATTCAAACTATTATTCTACAATTTTTGCTGATTTTTCATTAAATTAATATATAATAATTAATAATAATATTAAATAATAGAGTGAATATAATAATAATATAATAATTATTATAATTAATAATAATAATAATAATAAGAATAATTTATAATAATAATAATAATAATATATAATATAATAATAATAATAATAATATTTTATAATAATAAGATATTAATAAATTTTGTAAAAAAAATTAAAAATTAAAACTCAGTCATTTTTAATAATAATAATATTAATAATAATAATAATAAATTTTAATAATTTAATAATAAATAATATAATATATATGATATTAAAATAAATAAAAATAATAATATTAAAAAAACATTATATTAAAATGTTAACTTAATTCAACTTGTCACTGTAGATAGCTCGCGAACATCCTGCAACCTTCCTATGTTGGTCACTCTGGTGTACTAACCAGTTTATTATTTCATCGGCGGAGGGCAGTTTTTTCTAGGAAGGGGGGGCGGTAGCCCTTCTGTCCCTCCATGCCATTTATAAAAAAGTCTTTTATGTATAAAGATTTACTTTTTCTTTTTTTAAGAGATATCTATAAGAATAGGAATTTTAGATAGGTGTCAGATGACTTGGGGGCATGCTTACTAGGAAGTTAAATAGATTTAACAATTATGTATTAGTGATTAATATTTATTATTAGTGTTGCTAAAATTGTTTCTGATTATTATTATTATTATTCATTCATTTTTATTATTATTATTTTTCAATTATACTCTATTATTATTTATAATTATTATTGTATATTTTATTATATTATTATTATTATTATTTTATTATTATATTAATTATTATTATTAATATTATTATTATTATTATTATTGATTATTATTATTATTATTATTATTATATTATTATTATTATTATTATTCTTTTTATTTTTATTTTTATTTTTATTATTATTATTATTATTATCATAGTTTAATTATTATTATTCTTAAAACATTTCGGATCAATAATTCATTATTATTATTATTATTATTATTATTATTATTATTATTATTATATTATTATTAATTATTTATTATTATTATTATTATTTATTATTATAATTATTCTGCTATTAAAATAAAGCAATAATATAAGTCAAAAAAATTTAAAAAATTAAACTTCAACATATTGACTTCACACAATTTTCTCTTCTCACGGACGAAGTTTGGATGTTTTTGTCTTTCTAGGTACATTTTAGAAGAAGTTGTGAAGTTTTTTAATATTTTTTCAAATCTAAATTTCTTTAACCGTTTCTGCTTGTATTTTAACATGGAAATAATTTTATAAAAATTATTTTCAAAAACTAGCCGTTCCCAACAGAATTAATTTTAAATTACTGCCTTTAGATGCCTTGGAGTTCAAAGGCGAAACTGAACAAGTCTTCGGAAATGTAATTATTCAAGTAGGAAGAAAGGATTTTGAGTGAGGAATTACTTTTCTTTCTTCTTTGAAAAGGAAAAAAGAAATCCGAAGAAGACCGACTCGCTGAGAGGAGGAGATCGAAACACTTCCACCTTGGAACCTCCGTGAAGGTGGTAAGGCCTTCCTTCTTTAAGAAGTTATTCGGAACTTAAGCAACCTTTCCGAGGAGGGATAGGATTTTTTCTTAGTGACGCACAGTTTGGAAGAAAGGATTTTCTGTATTTTGTCTTGTTTTAAGGAATAATTTAGAAAAAAACACGATGATTATTCAGGATAGATTAAATAATTTGGATTTGCTATATTATTGCTTATTATTATTATTATTATTATTATTAATTATTTTATTATTATTATTATTTTATTATTATTATTATTATTATTATTATTTTTATTATTATATTATTATTATCTATTATTATTATCTATTATTATATTGTTGTTGTTGTTATTATTAGTTATTATTATTATTAGTTATTATTATTAGTTATTAATTATTATTATTATTATTATTATTATTATTATTATTATTATTATTATATATTATTTTTTATATTAATTATTAATTATTATTACTATTATTTTATTATATATGTATTTATTTTCATTATTATTATATTATTATTATTATTATTATTATTATTATTTTCTTATTATTATTATATTATTATTAATATTATTATTATTATTATATTATTATTATTATTATTATTATTATCTATTATATATATTATTATTATTATTATTATTATTATTAATTATTATTATTATTAATTATTATTATTATTATTATTTAAAGAAAGACAGATATACTAGAGAGAGTGCATCATAGAGCAACAAGGATGTTTTACGTAATGAAGATAATTCAAAGATTGATTGTTATTTAAGTTTTTACTATAAAAATAAATATACCACTATTTATAATTATATTTTTAGGGAGATTTTACTTATTATTATTATTATTATTATTATTATTATTATTATTTTATTATTAATTATGTATTATTCATTATTATTATTATTATTATTATTCATTATTATTATTATTAATTATTATTATTATTATTATTTATTATTATTTTGTTTATTATTATTATTTTTATTATTATTATTTTATTATTTAGACACATTTCTAACGTCAACTTTCTGTTTTACTACCAGTTTTTACCTTCTTACGCCCTTCACCATTCTTGAATCCATCTTCTCTCCTACCATTTTCATTTAAATTTTGTCTACCACCTCTCTATTCCTTGAAAATAATGTTACAGAGAAACGTACTGAGGTCAATATTTATATTTTTAAGTTCTAAGCGTAGAGCATTAACAGTAATATTTTGACCATCTTCCCCCGCGCTTCGATCTCTACAAATAGAATGAATTATTTCACAAGATTAAGATAATAATTATCTAATTAATAAAGTAGCACATCTCATATTACTTTTAGTCTAAGGGATAGTTCCAGTATATCGCGAGTTCCACGAACTCTTTGCCAAACAGCCCATGTGTGCTATGGGTCATCTTTTTGACAAGCTTGTGGGCTCTCTTCTTGGTTTGCCCACAATACAAACCTCCCTTTTTCCTCAAGCGATGGAAAAGATTTGGTACTCTTCTGGCCAACACCAAGCAAATCCGAGCAACCAGCCCCCTCTTGCCAAAAATTGACCCATGCCCCCACATGGGGCTATGATAGGTGCTGTAGACGACATTGACGACTATGAAAGGAAAAAAACAATGCAAAACGCAAAAGATTCAAGGGTTTGCAAACTCCTATGTGTGAGCCGCTTCCACGGGACAGCGCTGGGGAATCAGTACATCTAAGACTTAGATCATATTGAATCGGTTTGCTTTGTGAATTTCTTATTACAAAACTTCAGATATTTAGAGATATGCGCTTTGCATAAAGGAATGTCAAATTTTACATGACTTATAATATCAGGCACAACAGTTGTCTTGTTATGCTTGGTGACTAAATGTTACATATTATTTTTACCTGGGTATTACAACGTGCATACGGTATAAACTATCTCGTTATCCTATTACGCGTGTATACACCAATCATTACGCCTCCGCACGTCACCAGCTCAGACTTACCGACCTTCGCAATTCGCGCTCACCTACTGACATCCGCGCCGCACTTCCGCTCGCAAAGGGCATCTCTACCTAGCGAAGCAGGAAGAAAGGCTTCCTTACGTTTTGTGATAAAGTTTAACTGTGATTATTTTAAGTTGCTAGATAGATTTACGTAGGGTTTACATAATGGCCGCGTTGCATTTTTCACTCAGATCGAAGTCTTTTGCATTTTGACGTTTTAATAATAAAAATAATGCTTTCAGAACGTTTATTAGTTGGGTATTTTCCCTGTGGTTGTATTGTTCTTGCTATTATATTCTTCTATCCAGATTTGTGTTGAATGGTTTGCCATCCCCCTCTCCACCTCCGTACCACCCTAGCTCTCCCCTCTGACCGCCTCCCCCCTAACACACACCCCCCTCTCGCTCCCCTCCAACCCCCCCCCCTGCTGGTCTCACCACGCACCTCTGATAAAGCAGTTCTGCTTGACTCGTTCTTTTATTAACTTCCGCATATAAGCCGAATCTCTCAATCCGTATGAACAAATTTAAAAAAAGCTTATATAATAAAAGAGGTTGTAAACATTGCGGAGATTTGTATTATATAGTTCTGGGGAGAGGGGTAGTTGCGTAATGTAAAGGTATGGAATCCGTTAATGCTGTCATTTGGCTTTGAACATGAATGGCGGAATTCGCAAATGGTTTCCAAATCATCATTCTCAGCATAATGACAACAAATGGGTAAGATCCGTTTTTCTAAAGCCGTCTTTAACCTAGCATAATCATCGTTGTAAAAATTAGCTTTCACGACTTTATCAATATAAGAAAACATCTTCAGTTTAATTAGTTCTTCAAAACATTTAATCCCTTCATCATTTAAGAAAATATGAAAACTTTCTTTACCAATAATCTTAAATATGGATTCAAAGAATTGAAT
>JABUQX010063856.1:0-5000 GCA_015478945.1 Trachelipus rathkii
ATTTCGTGCGCCCTTCAACATATATATATATATATATATATATATATATATATATATATACTGCTGCTATGCTATATATATATATATATATATATATATATATATATATATATATATATATATATATATGTGTGTGTGTGTGTAGGTGTGTGTGTGTGTGTGTGTGTGTTTGTGTTTGTGTGTGTGTGTGGTCATGACAGCCGTAAACGACCTTGTATCTTTTGACGAAATTGTATGATCGTCTGGTACATACATCGAATATTGGAGTAATAAATGGAAAGGGGGAAAAGGAAAGAGATGATGAATGTATTTAGAAAGAGTAAATTTAATTTCCTTGCTATGATTCAAAAAAAGATAAAAAGAAGCGGTGAAGACGAGTGGTGTGGGGTGAAATGTGTGTGTGCTGAAGTGGAGAGGAATGAGAGGGGAAAAAAAGGAATTGCAATGATGATGAGTGACTTGTGGCACATATTTATGGTGAATTTTGTTTGTGTCAAAATATGTGTGGTTGTAACATATGGTCTATCTGAGGGCAATGTTGAGAAGAGTGTGACCTTTTGGGATAATCTAAATGAAGTTTTCTATTGGGTGAGTATGGTCTTCAGATTGATTGATCGTAAAAGGGATGGTATAACAGGTATCTTTTAGATTGTGAGGGAAAATGAGAATTTTAAGAAATTTATTGAGTTTTGTGAGGAGAAAGATATGTGTATAAGCAATACATTCTTTGAGCACAAGAATATTCGTAAGTTTAAGTGTATTCATTAGTATACTAGAGTTGGTGTAGGTAGAGATATTATCAAAGTGAAAAGTTTGATTAATATGGACGTTAGACCAGTGAGAAGGATGGGGTTGGTAATATTAGATAATTATGTTGTCTTATGTAAGATTAAGTTAGTGGGGATGGAGAGGAAAAGATAAGGAAAGAAGTAGAAGAATGAAGAAGGAAGAATTAAGAATGAGAAGCTAAGTGAACAAAGATATAAGGAAAAGCGTGTGAGAGCATTTGAAAATAAATCAGTTGAATATGAACAAGATGAAACTAAACAAATCTGGACGCATATGAATGAAGCATTTGTTAGTCGTGCAAACGAAGTATGAGAATGTGCTGAGGTAGGGAGAAATAATGCCAATAGTGAGTGGTGGAATGAAGAGGTGAGGCAAACGGTTAAAAGTAAAATATGTGGTTGAATGTCTTAAATGCCAGTGATGAGGTTTCAAAAGTAATGTGTATGGAAAATATAAGAAGGAAAAAAGGACAACTGAAAGTTGAATACTAGGCGGAAAAAGAGGTAAATGAACAGTTTTGAAAGAAGAATGAATGGGGATTTAGAAAGGAATAGGAAGCTCTTCTGCAAGGAAGTACAAAAAGTTAAGAAAAAGAGCAAAGTGAATCTTCATAAAATGATGAATATAGATGGTACTTTCGTGAAAGATGAATTTGATGTGAGGAGAGTGTAGAGGGAACACTTGGAATATATGCACAAAATTGGCAGAGATGAAGATGTGAAAGTGAATGTGTGTGGAGTTTTATGGTGTAAAAAGAAATAGGCATTTATTTTGGAGATGGGGAATAGGTAGAGAGAGAAAGTTGAAGAATGGTTAAATGCAGGTTTAGATAGAATTACTAGTAAAATGATCATGAATGGAGGGGTGATTGTGATTGACTCAATATGGAAGTGTAGCAAAGCGTTTGAGAAGGGCTGAGTTTCGAGGGATTGGAGGAAAGCAGTAATAGAACCCTTATATAAGATAAGCAAGATAAGGGAAATTGTTGGAACTATTGGGAAATTAGTTAATCGAGTTCTGTAGGGAACATATGTTCTTGTATTTTGGTTGAAAAAGTGCTTCGAGTGAGTGAGGGACTGGGTGGCAAAGAACAAGTTGCATTTAGACGTGGTAGAGGATGTGTAAATCAAATCTTGACAATGAAACAAATGATTGAGAAAATGATGGAAAAGGAATAATTGTATTTAGGTTTTATGAACTTGCAAAAGGAGAATGACATGATTAAGAGCAAAGCTCTGTGGCACGTGCTAGTGATATATGGTATTGTTGGCAGGGTCTTTAATGGAACCAAAAGTATGTATGTCAACAGTGAAGGGTTTAGGAATTAATGGAGTGGAAAGTATTTATTTTATTAAAGTTTATTATTAATGGTGGAGTGAGGCAGAGATGTGGTATGTCTCTTTGTCTATTTAATGGAATGGAAGAGAGTGGAGTGCGCTTTGCTTATTGCTAGCTGATGATTTGGCTTTGTGTGTTGAATCTGAAGAACGTTTGAGAGGATTTGGACGAGGGTTTTGACAGGATGTGTAAAGAGGCGGTTTGAAAGTAAATATAGATAAGAGTAAGGTGATGGTAGTGAGTGAGGATATTATAAACAGACATGCATGATACCAGTGATTAATACCAATATGATTTGCAGAAAAAAAGGAACTTTCGAGGTTGCCAGATTTTCTATAAAATTTATGAAAATAAAGAAAATACAAATAAGAAGTTCTTTTGTTGAAGATATTGCACATTTGTGCTGGGTTGGTAAGTTTATTAGAGCATTTCAGTATCTAATATATATATATTTATATAATATATATAATCTTAGCCTTATATATATATATATATATATATATATACCTATACTTCTATATACTTATATATATATATGCGCCTTTGCTATATACCTATATATATATATATATATATATATATATATATATATATATATATATATATATATATATATATATATATCATATTCATCATCATCACCATCATCACCTACCTTCTTCCCCCAAGACTTGGGGTAAGGTGCGTAACATGCACCGGAAGCAGAAAAGTAGTAGAAGAATATGACGCAAGTTGAAAAGAAAGCCCAGTCTTACCTCCCCCTTTATACCCTTAAGTGAGAACTCGTCGCTGTCAGAAAAACCCACCCTAGGGCATCACGGGACTGCAATGGACCCTCACTATGGCATCTCTTCAATGTAGGGTTCATCCCTTGGCGCAGGTGGACCACAACCATACCCCCCTAACCAAACCCCGCCATTCACTCTTATTATGCACCTTTAGTAGTAGAGCCCGCTTTTGGTAGATACTCTCTTTTCCCGGGTTAGGCTTATCATATCGTCCTAAAATTTGGAGACGCGCTATGTGGTGACGTAACCTCATCGTAGCCGAGGTTACGTATCCGTGGGCCCCTAAAAATTGAAATGATCGTAGAAAGCTGAAATTTGGAGAGGATTCGGAGCCGGAGCTGGATTGGATTTGGATCCGGATTCGGATCCGGAGCCGGCACCGGTGCTGGCTCCGGTGCGATGCCGAGTTAGTAAATATTTGTATAATAATACAGTATTGGTGTCTTTATATATGTTATCGAACCAGTAGATCTTGAATATGAAGGTTATAAGTTTCTTAAGGGCGTCTGGGGACCCCCTCCGGGGAGTCCCCATAAAAAATGGATGAAATGCATAAGAGAAGTGAAAAAAGGAGTCGGAGTCGGAGTCAGAGAAGGAAGGAGTCGGAGAAGGAGTCTGAGTCAGAGGAGTCGGAGTTGACAACGGCACCGGTGCTGGAGCCGGTGCGGTGCCGAGTTAATAAATATTCGTTTAGTCCCATATTGGTATCAAAATATATGTTTATAAGGTCGTAGAACTCGAAAATGAGGGTTGTAAGATCGTAAATGGTAAATGGTAAATGAACGCAAAACAGAAAAAGATGGAGGAAGGAGAAAGGATGCATCTTACAAAGATAACCCGTTTTCTAAAGGTTGAAGACTGACATTTCTATTTTCAAATCTCGTTTTCTTTTTATAAACGTCAACTAAAATATATTGTATGCTATTTTATTCTTTGTGTTAATTTAAATTTTGTAATTTATTTTCAAATTTTATTATATTTTATTTATTTTTAATTTATTTTCATTTTATTTCGTTTAAAAATATAATTTTTACTAAAATTTTTATGCTTTTCATGTTTATAACGTAAAAATTTACGTTTTTACACCATCTAAAGCAGTAAATCAGTAAATCAGTAAACCAAACCATCCACCCTACCCTCCACACTCCACCTGTGATCTATTGATCTATTGATCTATTGATTCAACTCATATTTTGTATAACATAACACAAATTTTTATTCTTTTTATGTTTATAACGTTAAAAAAAATTACATTTTTACCCACCCTAAAGCAGTAAATCAGTAAATCAAACCAGCAACCCTACCATCCCCACCCCATCCGTGATCTATTGACCTATTGATCTATTGATCTATTGCTTCAAGTCATATTTTGTATAACGTAACACAAAACTTTGATTTATCTAACTCAAAATTTGCCTTTAATACCTAAATCAGTAAATCAGTAAATCAGAAAATCAACCCCCCCATCCTCCATCCCAACCCATGATCTATTGATCTATTGATCTATTGATTCAATCAATTATCATTTTGTATAACATAGCATAAAACTTTTATTCTTTTTATGTTTATAACGTAAAAAATTTACATTTTTTACACACATAAAAGCAATAAATCAGTAAATCAAACCAGCCACCCTACCCTCCCCACCCCATCCGTGATCTATTGATCTATTGATTTATTTAATCTATTGATCTATTGATCTATTGATTCTATTGATCATTGATCTATTGATCTATTGTTCAAGTCATGTTTTTTATAACACCACAAAACTTTTATTTATTTTATATTTGATTTGTTTAAAAATATATTTTTACTAAAATTTTTATTCTTTTTATATTTATAACGTACAAATTAGCGTTTTTAAATACCCTAAAGCAGTAAATCAGTAAATCAGTAAGTCAAACCATTCTCCCCTACCCTCCCCCCCTCTACCCACCTTACCATGATCTATTGATCTATTAATCTATTGTTTCAAGTCACATTTCGAGTATCATTTTGGATAAACACAACATAAAAATCAAGTTCTTTATACACTGATCACCGAAATAGAAATGTCAGTCTTCAACCTTTAGAAAACGGGTTATC
>JABUQX010063856.1:20000-32500 GCA_015478945.1 Trachelipus rathkii
AATTATGGCAACTATAATAATTACGATGGTTAAGGTCAACCTAAATACGTTTTGGGGGACAAATCAACTGACAGCAAGAAAATTATTTGCCAAAAATTTTTTTTTTTTTTAATGAAAAATGCTTCTAAATATGATTCCGTAACAGATATTTTTAATTAAAACAAATGAATACTAAGGTAGGAAAGCTTTCGGAAATGTAGAGTCAAATTTTTAATTTATTTAAATGTATACTACGTATATACGCTTATTTATGTAAATATATAATCAAAAAATGATCACATAAAAAATAGCACATATAGCCATAAATACCTTAATAATAAAGAATATATATTTCTTAATCATATGATTATAATATATATGATTGTAATAATAATGTTCTACAGAAGTATAATATAATGTATTATATAATAATAACAGTATAAGTAATAGTTATAAATAATTAAATTTTATTTAAATATATTTATACAGACGAGAGATATTACCCCACTCCTATAATAATTCCCAGAAGGCAAGCTATTATTATATTATTCACAACTATAGTTAAGTGAATGAAATGATAAAGGTATTAATAATAATAATAATAATAATAATAATTATATATATAATTATAGATAATTAATAATATAATATAATAATATATTAATAATATATATAATTAATATATTAAATATATAATATTAATAATGATATATATATATATACATTGATAGATAATAAATAATAATATAATAATATAAATAATTAATAATAATATTAAATTATATAAATTATAATATTATATCTAAAATAATAATAATAATATAATTAAATTAAATTATAATAATAATTAATAAATATAATACACAATTTTATCCATCAAAACCAGAGGACCTCAATAATAGAATAAATAATTTATACTAAATTATAAATAATAATAAATAAAATAAATAATTATAATAATAAATAATAATGATTAATAAAAACTATTTTAATTATGAGCATATTACAAAACAAATCACTTCAAATACTTTTATTTTTATTTCTTGTGCAATATATTATAATTTCAATTATATAAAGTTTCGCCAATTTATAACTGATTGTCTTATTTCTTCTATAACGATAGGAGTATGAGGATTGACTTGTGAGTTATTGAATCATTGAGTAAATGTTATTATCCGAACGTTTCAAATATTATTTTATGTTCATGAATGCTAACCATGCATATTGATTTATAACATAACCTTAATATAGTATATTAAAAAAAATTGAGCAGTTTAAGTATTAGATGTATAAGATTATAATGTTGTTCTTTTAAGAGTGATGAATTGATTGATTGAGTAATTCATTAAACTGGAAGAAACCATTTTAGCTTTTTGAAATAATGGTGGTGGATATTTTTAGAAATATCAAGTAACACTTAGTAAAGGAATATAACTCTTTTGCATAGTAATTACCGATGTTCATTGGATAACTAATTTACAAGCTAATATATGCCGTGATTTGAGAAGATAATCAGATAATAAGGTGTGGGTGTATTATGAGAGCTAATATAGGATTATAATAATTTAACTTTTAAAGAACTTATTAGTGTATTTCCAGCGAGTATGAATTAAGACTTATGTTCGAAAACCAATGTTGAAGAAAGGTACAGAGAGGCAAATGATACAATTTATTCATATAAAAAAGTTTCAAAAATTCCAAAATCTGGAAGATTTTCCGTCAATTACAAAGTGGAGACCATCCAGAAAACATTTCCAAGTAAATTAGGATTCTCTCTCTAACATACATGAAACATGTTAGTACATACCAGGATTTTTCAAAAATGTTATATTAAATATATATATTATAATATAATTATATATATATATAATATTATAATATATCATTATATATATATATATATATATATTATATATATATATACTATATATATTATATATATTTTATATATAATATATATATATCATATATATATATATATTACTATATATATATAATATATAATATATATAATATATAATTAATAAAAAAGGCAAATTTACTCTTCTAGAATCATAGAGTATCTATATTTCAATTTAAAAAAAAAAAGAATATTCTATGTTGATTATAAACTTGTAGTGCCTTTTGGTTTATTGAATTTACTCTCACTTCTTGCATAGTTTTTAACGGTCAATGATGTATAATATTAAAAAGATTAAACTAAATCCTAGATAATGTTGAGTAATAAAGGTATTCTTATGTTGAAAAAGTTATAATGAGTCTCATTACTTGACCTTGAAAGAAGTAATCATATAAAAATGAATTTTCACAAGAGTTAATTATCGAATAGAAAGTTGAACTTTTAACTTGAACTTCTTGAACTATGCGAAGAAAATCTTCATACGATCCAACTGTTCCGAATATCCATTTTTCATGTGATCATATATCGCTTTATATAATCTTCACTATTGAGATTAAAAACTTTTCAAAAATAATTATCCAGATCAAAAATAAATACATTAGGAATGATATGTTTTGAATGTTTGAAAACATATATACATTTGTGAAAATATTTTCTCATCTCAAAAAAAAAGAAAAAAAGAAAAAAAAATTAATAATAATAATTTCTAATTTATAAACAATTAACATCAGTTATTTATGCAGTACGGTTATTAAAATAAAACTATTCTTAACACTATTAGTAGTGATATTAGCTCTAGATAGTAAAAAACGACAACATAGATTTGTAAAGAATAAATTTAAAATAAAAAATAGCTTGTTTTTATTTTTTGTAATGTAAAAATAAAAACAAAAAAAAGTGTATATATATATATATATATATATTATATATATTAATATATAATTATATAATATATATTATAATGATATATAATATAATATATTATATATATATATTTATATATATATATATATATATATTAATATACTAAAATATCTATAAACTATTTTTAAACATAATTTATTTGAATATATATATATATAATTAATATCTTTATTATATTTATAATATATATATTATATATATATATATTAATAATTATTATATATATATATATAATATATAATATATAGTATCACCAATATTATTATTATTTATCAGTTGATCAATATAATATATATATATATATTACTTGAAAGTATTAATTATTATTTAATCAAAACTAATTGCTCATAGTAATTTTTAGAAAATACAGTCCTTGTAATATCAGATCCGTTTTATTAATAAATGAATATAAATTAAACTTAAATTCCTTATTGCAAATAAAAATCATATGGATTTGCTATAATAATATATAATATATTATATATGTATTTTTTTTTAATATATTTAATATATAAATAAATATATAATATAATAATATAATATATTAATATCATATTATATATATTATATATATTAATATATATATATATATATACTATTATGTTTATATATTATATATACTATATAATATATATAATATAATTATATATTTATATATATATATATATATATATATATATATATATTTTATATATATATATTTATATATAAAGAGAGAGAGTAAAAAGATATAATAATAAAATAATATATATTAAATATTAAATAATAATATAATTAAAAATAATACTAAAATTAATAATAATAATTAAATAATGATTAATAATCTGAATCATTATCACCAACATTAATTTTCAGAGTAGTATTTATATTCGTTGCTATAAATTCATCTACACCCACTTTAATATAATCAATTTGAGAGTCTTACACCTCTAGTATGATTATTTAGAGAAAATTATTGACGAACTAGAGAGATGATTTAGTAAATCATATTAAATATATAATTTAATAATTAATAATAATTAAATATAAATTAAATTTAATACTAAATAATTAAAATATTAAATTATTAATAAGAAAAACCAAAGAAAAATATCGTTGAATTATAATAAATTGATAATGATATATGAGAATATATATTGTAATGATAATGATAATGATAGAAATAGATAATACATAATAGATAATAGAAATAATAAAATAATAATAATCTAATAATAATAATACATAATAATATAATAATAATAAATAATAATAATAATCATAATAATAAATAATAATAAAATAATAATAAAATAAATAATAATAATAATAATAATAAATAATAATAATAATAATAAAAATAATATAATAATAATAATAATAATATATAATAATAATAATAAAATAATAATAATAATAATAATAGTAATAATAATAATAATAGTAGTAATCATAACTTAATAATAATTATAATTAATTTAGTTTATATACTTTCTTGTATCAATGAATTAGGAATAAAAAATAAAATATTTATAGTGTTTATAAGCATATAAATGGATTTTACGAAATAAAAATTTGGTAGTTATAGTCTAAATAAGATTTTATTTGCCTCTCAACTAACTAGTTCCCCCAATATTGTG
Source organism: Trachelipus rathkii (assembly GCA_015478945.1). Taxonomy (NCBI): domain Eukaryota; kingdom Metazoa; phylum Arthropoda; class Malacostraca; order Isopoda; family Trachelipodidae; genus Trachelipus; species Trachelipus rathkii. The sequence goes on from JABUQX010063856.1 coordinate 24,423, forward strand.
ACAGTCCCACAGACTATTGTGAGGGGGGGGGGATGAGCGTACATTCCTCTTCGATGCCCTTATTCCGTATCTGAGAAATTTAAGTAATTTCAACATGTAAATGAAACATGGTTATTCAGAGCTGACTGCCACAACTACATATCTCGTAGTTTTTCTCGTCTATCTATCACAAACGTTCTCTACATTAAATACATCTTGCCCCACATTCTTATATACACCCTATTTACCACTCAGTATCAACTGCATTGAGTATTGATAATCCTCCGAGCTCTTATATGACTTAATGGCCTATCTTCCACCTTCTTAAACCTATAATCTTACTCTCGAAGACCTTAGATCAACCTTTAACCTAACCTTAATCCTTAACCTATTATAATTTCGGACCTACCCAACCTATATCTGTTAAACCTAAACTAACCTATAACGTATATATATATCCACTTAGCTTACTCTAACCTTAATCTAACTAAACCTAAACTAACTCTAACCTAACCTAAACCTACCCTAACCTAACCTTATTATAAGGATCACATTACTTCTTTTTCTAAACAAGTCTTCTAAGAGGTTGGTGTTCTCTGAGGCGCTCTATAGAACTTCTTTCACTTAATGCTCTAAGTTTGTCTATTACTTTGTATAGGGTCGTTGTTCGCTACCCTTGTATGTGATGTAATTGATCATTAACATATTTGGGGTGGTTATCCATCACACAAAATTACCACTCCCGCATCACACTCACTAATATAACATAACATACTAACACATCATTACCACATACACACACACTTGAGTTCTTTCTGGTTAAGTTGCAGACTATTATATAATATAATAATATATTATTATATATATATATAATTAATAATATATATTAATAAAGATATTAATATATATATTATATATCATAATATATATATATTAATATATAATATTATATTAATAATATATAATATATTAACATTATATATAAGTGAATTATACATTCTAAATATATAAATATTAATTAAATTATATATATATTATTATAATATAATATTATATAATATATTATATATAATATATATATATAATATATATAATATTAATATATATATATATTATATATTAAAGGTTATATAATATACCATTAGACATAATATATAAAATATTAATATATATAATATATATATATATTACTATATATATATATATATATATAATATATAATAATATATATATATATATTATATTTATAATATATATACCATATTATATATATATATATACATATATATTTATATTATATATATAATTGCCTTATATATATATATGTATATATTATAATAATATATAATTAAATTGTAATATAACTTGAGTATTCCTTCTAAAACGTTTTCTTATATTTAAAGTCACTCTTTTCCTTCCTTTATTCTTAAGTATTATATTAGTTAAATTTCTTTCCTTTTTATTATTTTAGTTATTAATATAATTTCTATTGTTTATAAATTATTAACTACCCTGAGCTATTTCAATCATTGGTTGAGAGACTCTCCATTCGCTACTCCTCTCTCCAATCTCTTTCAAACATCGAGAATTGTTTGTCATATTATCAATTACTCGAGTTGTTATTACTCTCGCTATTACAATATGGACACTATCTTCTCAATCTATTTCTAAGTCGAGTAGAGATATACTAAGTTATCAATACTAGTCTTTCCCCACACATCTAATATCCTTGGCATCTGTCCATCCTCTATGACCGCAGACTTGATCAGCTATGCTTCAAATTTTTGACTATGTATAATAGTTATATCGCGGAAAGAGTCTATAGTGAGAACACTTTTTCGTATCTCACATCTGAGTTTATGATAACTTCTCTCTGGAAGTTTACACATTATCAAATACGTCGTTATACGGGCTCAATGTCTATCGCCTTTAATTATGGCTCTTATGTTGTTCTGGTTATTACCCACTCACCGGTGTATAAACTGTAATGGTCTACCGGAAATTTTTGACTACCGGTAAGATATATGATATATATATATATATATATATACAATTATATATATATATAATATAATATAAATATATATATATATAGTAATATATATTTATATATATATATATATATATAGTATTATATATATTAATATTATATATATATATATATAATAATATATATATATATTTAATGATTATAATATATATATAGTTAGGTCGATTCTACTATTTATATTTAATTAAGATAGAAATAATAAGTATATGAGGTATAAGACATATATATCACAAAACTTACGAGATATGCATAATAGAATTTCAGAATATATGTCACATATAATATATATATAATATATATAATATTACTAATTAATAAAGTGAGTGGATAAACTAAATTATTATAATTGGAGGGTAGAGCCCAAGACAAAAGCATATTAGAATAATAATATAAGTGGAATGTAAGAGACTCTATTATAATAAAACCTCGAAGTACACAGAGTGAGATAGGTGGTAAAGGAGTACTACACTAAAATTTATATTCGTAGATGAGTATTAATAATCATAGATTTAGAGAAAAGACTTCCAAAATCGTGTATATTTCAGCTCTACTGGTAAGTTTTTTATAAAGAGGACTATTTTTTCAAATATATATACTATTAAATATACTATATAAATATATAATTATATATATATATATTTATAAAATATATATATATATATATATATATATAATATCATATTATATATATATACAAACCATATATTATATATATATAATATTAATATTATTAATATTAATATATATATATATATATATATATATATTAAATATATTTATAATATATTATAATATATGATATTATAATAATATATATATGTATAATAATATATATATATTAATATATAATACTATATATAATATTATATATATAGTTACTATATATAAATTATATATATATATAGTATATAGGTATATAATAGTTATATATATAATATAATAATATATTTAAATATATATTATATTAATAATATATAATATATATATATATACTATAAATATATAGTATATAATATATATATATATATATATATATACAGGGGGCAGTATATCAATATGGGTTAGAGTGGAATAAGGTAGAGTTGGCTAAGGAAAATCTTTATATCCTACCTGAACTCAAGTACTCATTATAAGACTTTCACTAATTCCTATCTGTGAAGTCAATCTTCCACCTATCTGTGTATCATATAATAGAGAATATCAAACTAGCTGCAAATTGGTCTTATACTCGTCTCTCATAACTTAAACATAATTAAACATAATAATTAATAATATAAGTTAGATAAAAGTCAATAATAATACAAAAATAATCGGATTTACTTTTTAATAAATAATAAATAAATAATAATAATAATAATATTTTAAAGAAAAATCAATAGTTACATATATATGAAAATAACAACAAACAATTTAATAATTACAAATATACATAATTATATAAATTATATATATATCGAAGAATAAATAGTAAATTCCTAATACCATTAACTAATAATTATTCTTCATATTCCATTATATAAGAAATTCTAAATCAATATAATTAATAGAGGAATTACGTAAGTTATATATTGACACAATTATTTATCGAGAGATATATATATAATTACTTAATAACATTAATAAATCAATAATATAATTAAATAACTTATTTAATTAATATAATAATTATTATTATTATTATTATTATTATCTACATAGAACCTGAGAGGAGATTCAATATACTAAAATCCATATATATGATCATGAAAATAAATCAGAATACTAAAGAATATTATATTAATAGAGGGAGAATAAATATAGGTAATGAATGATAAAAGAATAAATTTGATTCTCTCTAATAATGCATAATAATAATAATAATTTCATATTTTCAGTTAAAAATTGATAATAATTATTGAATGACCCAATTATTACTTGATAGCTGCCGTGGCTGATTCAGTAGATCAATAAAGTCGCATGACTCAGGAGTCCGAGTTCCAACCCTAGTTCGAATCCTTGGTAGAAGTTACCCAGAGTAGTTCCGTTCCTAGAATAGGGCACTGCTCGTGAGGTGTGTACTCTATTTTGAAAAAAAAAAAAATACAAGATGCACTTGCATTCAGGCTAATTTTTCATGTTTTTTACTGTAGCTGTTCATATTGTGTGACACAACACTTTCAAATTGGAGTTAATCTATCTCTCTCACAAATTGCATAATAATCAATACCCAAGTAAGAGGGTTTGCGGAGTCGATGTCGGAAGCTGGAGCTATAAAATTTTGGGTGGAGCAGAAGCCTAGGCAAAATATTTTTATGAGCTGAGTAGAAGCTGGAGTCAGATCCAAAAATATATTTTCGTCATTATTAAATAACAAGATTCAAGCCTGAGCCTCATAATTTTAAATTGGCAAAGCCTCAGTAGGAGGCGGAGTCTGGGAATTTATAAATAGTGGAGCTGAAGGTGAAGTTGGAGTTGGGGCGAACAAAGAAATTACCTGCTGAACAGCCTTGCCATAGGGTATAACGAACAAGTTTTTATACTCAGAAGGTATAATGAACAAGTTTTTATACTCAGAGGGTATACAAAGTAGAAGTGTTTTAATAACCTCAGAGGGTATTAAAATGGACTCAACTTTTATTAACTCAATCTCAGGGTTAAATGATTACAAAGTTTTTTATAACTCTCAGTACGGGTTTCATGAAATCTACAATTATTTATAGCTCACTCGGATGTTGGAAGGAGGGATGAAATTGGGATCATATATCTATCGTATCTTAGCGCGTATCTACATCTATTTCTAAATATGACGATCTCTATCTATCTTATGTACGTAATCGACTTAGATGAATTTCATCCCCCTTCATTCCAGCTTGACGGAGACGCGTATAAATGAATATGTATAGCGCAGTCAGATTAACTCTCCTGTGTTAACTGCTTAGTTTTTGAAGTCTAGGGATAGTTTTATAAAATATTGTTGCGATGTATTGAGATGTTTTAAATTTTGTTACATATATTTACACGTGCCTGTTTAAACACGGAGAGTTGTATCTGATGCACAATAATCCCATATAGTAAGTAAAAGATTATTATTTTTTATGGACTCTTAAAATAAATAGGTTGCAACTAAAATGTTACTAAACTTGACTTATGTATATAGAACAAACTCAGTTTCTTTTACATTTAAAAAGGTTTGTCTTCTGGTCTTATATTTCGTCCCGTTTGAGGTCAATCTCAGTATTATAGTATCACATAAATTAAGAAGTTTCAATTCCTCATCGAACAATGACGAGAGAGAAAGTGATACAATTTTTCTAATGAGAATATATGAAACACGTAACGTACGTGTATTGATGAAGAAATTTGTAAAGACATAGTTTCTCGCAAGTTTGTCTCTCGTAAAAAATTTGCTTCCTTAGTATATTTATCTATATAGTATGCGTATATGTACTGAGGAGTTCGACAAATCGATAGAAAGAACTGTAGCTTATGTAGTAGGTTACTTAGAAAGTTTATATATGAGTAGGCAGTAATAGATATAAGCTACGGATAAACTAATAAGTCTATGAATGATATTGTAAAGATTGGAGCTGTTGATATGAGTATCATTTAGTAGAAAATATGTCGAAGATTAGAATCAGTACAATCTTAAGCAGCGTATTATTATATCCGATAATCGTAACTGAAGCTAAGCACTATATTTACTAGTATTCTAATTATTGGTATTATATTATACCTATTTTATATATATACTATAAATAATAATATATAATTTGTATATTTATAAAATTATTCATATGTTTATTGAATGACATGGATGAGTTTGTTCTACTAATATTCATTCAGTATAATATATGAATAAAATAAATAATTACTTTATGAGTGAGTAATATTTACATCTAATGTTATTATATATACTATTAAACTACATAAATAGATATATATTAGAGATCAAAAATATATAGATATAATCATTAAACAAATAATAATAATGAATGTAATCGAATAATAATAATAATAATAATAGATATAATAATAATAATAAAAATAATACATAAATATAATAATAATGTAATAATAATAAATAATAATACTAATAATAGAAATAATAATAATCATAAATAGAATAATATATATAATAATAATAATATAATAATAATAATTCAGATGAATATAATAATAAATAATAATAATAGTTTAATGAATAATTATAATAATAAATATAATAATAATAATAAGAAGAGAGCAGTAATAGTTATTTTGATAAGAGCTATAGTATAATAGGAAGTAATAAAAAGTGATAATAATAATAATAATAATAATAATAATAATAATAATAATATATAATAATAATAATTCAATAATAATAATAATATATAATAATAATAATAATATAATAATTAATATAATAATCTAATAATAAATTAAATAATAAATAGATAATAATAATAATAATAATAATAATTTTCGATGTCTTTTCGATATGGAGTAATAATAATAATAATAATAATAATAATTAAATATAATTATATAATAATATATAATAATTATAATCATAAATTATGATAATAATAATAATAATAATAATAATTATAAAAATAATAAAAATAATAATAAATAATAGAATAATAATATAATATGAGATAAATAAAATTTAATAATATTTAAATAATAATAAATTAATTAATTTAAAGATCATTAATAATTTATTATGCATCATATGAATAATAATAATAATAATAATATAATAATAATAATAATATAATAATACTATATAAATAAATTAAATTAATATAGTTTTTAAAGTCATCTGACCTAGAAGAAATTATATATTTAATATTATAATTATATATCATATATATATATTAGTTATATCATATATATATTAATATATATAAATATTAATAAGGAAAAAAACAAATAATCAAAGAAGTATAATATATATATATAAGTTAATATATATATATATCATATTAATAGTAATTATATATATAATATTAATATAATATATATATTGATTAATATATATATATAATTATTTATGTAGAGAGCATATAAATTAATACGATGTAATAATAGATACATTAAGGTGATAAAGTTCGTAAATCAATATTGATGAGTATTATAGTAATATATAGTGAGTATATATAATAGGAGAGAGAGGAGATTGGAAGTTTGTTATATAATATATAAGTATATATATAATAAAAATAAAAACTATAATAAAACATCACATAAATACTAAAAATATAATATTAGAAAACGTGATAGTAAATTAGTACTGATTAAAAATCATGTTATGTATATGACGATTATTTTTAACCAAGTTTTACTATAACCCCGGAAAGGTTACATATTTTTATGTATCCCGACAAGAGGAAGACAAAGGTCATATATGTGCTACAGCGTAGTACTAGAGCTGAATAGTAACACCAGAGCCTCAGTTTTGCAGACCAAGGTCAAAGGAATATTAGCCATCCAGTGAGGGTATCGCGCTTATACTCTGGACTCACCCCAGACCTACTGTGCACGATGAGGATATAGGAATGTAGGGTCTGTATGTGTATATCCTATAAGGTAATACGCGAGTTGATAATGCTGTGTGGCTATGCGATGAGTGAGGTGAGGGGTATTGAGATTATGTATAATAGCAAAACTGTAATGATTACAGAAAATCCCTAACAAACGGCAATTTTTTCGTGTCCCGTCTGTGACGTTGTGCGGCAAAGATAACAACATACCAGTTTTGATACGATGGGTCGAATCAAGGACAAACTATACAACAGCATGGCAAAACCCCTAGCGTATATACTATTATTTAATCAAAGCTAATATAAATAACGTGTTATCAAAAAATTATTCTCACTGGAACCTAAATTTAAGATTACTAAAACTATTTGTTAATGTTTTGATTTCACTAATATATAATATATAAATATATATATAATAATTATATATATATATATATATATATATTAATATATAATATTAAATAATATATAATAATATATAATTTAATATAAAATAAAAAATCACATGATCACTTACATAGAAAACTAATTTAATATATTAC
>JABUQX010063856.1:37500-77293 GCA_015478945.1 Trachelipus rathkii
TTTCATTTATTTCTTTTCTTAATGTTTCAAGCTATAACATTATGGACCCACACACACACAAACGCATAACACACACACATTACACACACACACACATATAACCTATAATCACACACACACAAACAATCACACACACCACACACACACACACACACACACCCACACACACACACATATATATAATATATTATATTATATATATTATAGTATATATAGTTATATATATTAATATATATATATATATATATATATATATAATATATATATTATATCTTCTCACCCCTGATCACCCCACTATGTTAGAGGCCACACCGTGCCCAGGTACTCCGCCGACGCAACCGGTCTCCTCCAGAGATTCTCCAGGATGTATATCCACTTTTGTTCGGGTGTTGAGAATTTTTTAAAACAGGATAGAAGAAGTTTGATGTATCTCCGAAAAACTGGTTACAGTTTTGACAGATACTTGTGGTGGTTTGATTAATTTTGAATGTGTTTGTAGTATTGTAACTTAGGGTGATGGCCGCATCTTACCTATGCCAAGGATGACTGACTGGTTCTTGGTAGTGGGTTGAATTCTGGTGCTTTTTCTGGCGGGTGTTTGTTTAAAATGTTGTTTGGTGGTCTGCGTCTTAGGATGTTTTCTGTTAGTGCTGTGTGGATTTGTTTGGTGTATGTTGTGTTGTTTGGTGGTGGTGTGTTGTTTAGAATTGATTTGTAATATAGGGCTGTTGAAGAAGGAAGTTGTTTGAGTCTGTGGTGGGTAGAGTTAGAGAGTGCAATGTGGCATGGGTGTTAGGGTGTTTGGGTTTTGGAAAAGAATTAATGTGCCTATCATGTCCAGGTTGTGTGTCTATGGTAGAATTTTGGTTTCTTCGTGCAGATGTTGTTGTGGTGTTGTTGATGTGCATCATGTTATGATTCTTAGAGCTTTGTTTTGTGTCGTTTGGAGTTTCTTTATGCTATTTTTAGTCAGTAGTGGGTTCCAGATTGCAGAAGCATAGTCTAGAGTCTGGCGAATGTATTGTTTGCAATAGTGGTGGATGTTGGTGTATTGTTTGTGAAGTCTGTGCCTACGATGGTTCTTAATATGTTTAGCTTCTTGTTAGCAGATGAAATTATGTTGTCTATATGTTTTGTGAAAGTGAGATACGTGTCAAGTGTTACTCCGAGGATTTTGGGATTTTTTTTAAAGGGTATAGCATTGTTGTTTAGGTAGACCAGTGGGTGTGTGGCATCAAGTTAGCGGTCTGTGGTAATTAATGTAACTGAAGATTTGCTTGGTGAGGCGGACATTCTGCTTTCTGTTAGCCATGTTTAGCAATTTTTTGTAATTGTTAGGAAAGGGTGAGTTTAAGATTTTTTTGGATGAGTATGTGTCCGGATCCTGCTTTGCTGATGTCGAAGGCTAGGAGTATTGTCCTGTGGGATGGAGTTTTATTTAATCCGTTTGTTATGTTTTGTGTGATGCTTGTTAGATTTGTTAAAGAGGAGAGGTATTTTTTGAAGCTGTTGGTGATTTGGGGAGTGAAAGTAGGGCTGGATTTTGGTGAGTACAATTTTCTCCATTAGTTTTCACAAGGATGAAAGAAGGGATATGGGTCGATGTGAGGAGGGGAGGTTGGGATATTTTCTGAGTTTTAATTTGGGAATGATTATTATTGCTTTTCTCCAGTATGGGGGGATATAGTTGAGTGAGCAAGGTTTGTTGAAAATGTTTGTAATGAATGAAATAGCGATTGATCCGAAGTGTTTAATGTGAAAGTTAGAAATGCTGTCTGGGCCTGAAGCTGGGGAGTTTTTTTAAGGTTCTGATTAGTGAAGTAATTTCTTATGTAGTGAATGGGGGGTTGGAATTAATTTCTATTTTTTTTTAAGATTGCGTATTATCTTTCTGTTATTTGGGTGAGTGGGTATATATATATATATATATAAGTATATATTATATATATATATTATATATAATATATATTATATATATATATATAATATATATATAATATATATAATATATATATATATATAATATATATATCGATATATATATACCGTATATATATATATACTATATATATATATATATATATATATATATATATATAATATATTATATATATATATATATATAATAATATTATATATATATTATATATATATATTTAATATATACCGTATATTTTAATATTATATATATATTTATATATATATATTATAATATACTATATAATATATATAATATATATATATATATATTATATATCGTTATATATGTTAAATATATTTGTGATTTTGACATATATTATTATATATATATATATATATATATATATATATATATAATAATATATATATATAGATATATATAATACCGTATATTTATATATATATATATATTATATATTATATATATATATATAATATATTATATATATATATATATATATATAGTATATATATATATAATAATATATATTTATATATATATATATTTATGTATAATAATATATATATATATATAATATATATATATATATTATATATATATATATTATATATTATATTATATATAAATATATATATATATTTTATATTATAATATATATTTTATAATATATATTGATTTATATTATATATATATATATATATTTATATATTGTTTGTGTGTTTGTGTGTGTGTGTGTGTGTGTGTGTGTGTGTGTTGTGTGTGGTGTGTGTGGTGTTGTGTACGCGGGATTTGACGGTGAACTTACCAAAGGCCCTGCTGATATCGTAAAAAGTATCTGCGTGTACCAGAACAAATAACATTTGGAATTGTGGTAAAATTATATTAAAGAAAAACGTTATTTTAATTAAAATAAGTTATGAATAAAAAAATATAAATTATAGGTTTTAAAGTGCACGATAATTCTACGCCGCAAATTTTATCGAATATAAAGTGAGTCTCGGTGAGTCAGTTATAATTGTAAGAATGTTCTTGGATGACGTTTAATTTATGTTCAAATAAATATGTTAATAGAGCTTTTGCAGCATTTTAATTTAATTCTAAGTGAAAAGAAATGCGTCAAATGTAAAGCTAAGTGTAAATTATATGAAAAAAGAATAACATATGTTTATAGATGAAATAGGAAGAATTGTAGAAAAGAATATTGTGCAATACCAAGAAATTCGTTTTTAAGCAAAGTGCATCTTTAATATAGTACGGTATCAAAATAATATATTTTTTTGTTAACGAGGCGCTAGTGTAACTAGTCACTAGTAGTTAGAATATAAGGATTATCATGGTAAGCAGTTACAAATTGGTACAGTTTTGTCAAGAAATTTGTGAAATTGAAATATTAAATAGGAGAAATAAAATTGGTGGTTTAAATAAAGTTGTTGAAGTTGATGAATCTGTGTTTGGTAAAAGAAACTTTAATAAAGGTCGACTAGTTAAAAGTAAGTGGGTAATTGGTGGAATTGAAAGAGGGACAGGGAAATGCTTTTTCATTCCTGTAATAAATAAGAATAGTGAGACAATTAAAAGAATTTTAGAAGAATACATTAAACCCAGTACCACCGCAATATCAAACGAGTGGAAGGGATACCGTAAATTATTTGAATTAGATTTAACTCATCTTACAGTGAATCATTTTCTAAATTTCGTGAATCCACGAAATGGGGCTTGTGCGAACACAAAAGAAGGAGAGCGGTCGAAGGTATGTAATCGATATAACTTGTCAAACCTTAAATAATGATAGTTAACGTAACCTAAACCTAACCTAAACTAACCTAATCTAACCTAACCTAGCGTAACCTAACTTATCCTAACCTAACCTAACCTAACCTAACCTAACCTAACCTAACCTAACCTAGCCTAACCTAACCAAACCTAACCTAACCTAATGTTTTGCTCATTTCAGTTAAAATCCAAAATTCCCAAACAAGGATTAAGGGAAAAGTATTTACTCAGTTATCTGTGTGCATACATTTGGAAAAAAGAAAACAAAGGAAAAAATATATGAGGAAATATGGAAAAGATTGAAAAGCAAAATCAAGTATATTAAAGGTAAGTTTTTTTCATACAAATTTCATACGCCGATTCCAAAAAAGTTATTAGTTTTCTTGTACTGTCGTAGTTTTCGAGATATCATGCGAGGGCTTTGGTAAGTTTGGCCGGATTTGACTTATTGACTTATTGGCTAGCAAAGGTTGAGTGATTTATATCCTTGCCCACACTGATCAATAGACGGTGTGGGTTGGTTAAACTCCAGATTTTTCCTTTTTAAAGGCTAGTAAAAAATATAGAATAAAAAAGTTATTTGTTATAAAATAAATAAAATAACAAGTCTACAACAGTTGTAATTAAATTTTTTTATGTGTCACGAGTTGAGTAAAAAAAAAACTATTTGAGACACGTGTAGTAATATTTATGGGGGTTGGCGAGTACTGAGTCCTGAGTGGTAACTAATATAAAATCTAAACTAGCATTAGACTTTTTGGATTTTCAACGAATTTTGCAATTAAATTGTTTCCAATTCGTTCATTTTTCACTTACTAATATTCTATGAATACTCATCCTACATAGTCTATTAAGCCTGTCTTCGTTCATTGTTTCTTAGCCAAGTCATTACTCTTCGAGGAGTGCTGAAAGACTTTTCAATGGCACTTGTTGAACACGGTAGCACCATTGCAATTAATAGACAGGTTTTTGATTTGAGGAAAAAAAGGGGTCGGCTTCTTTAATGACTTCAGTAAGTTTCCAAGTCTTTCAACCTTTGCTATCTCATTTTTCGCCAGCCACAAGGTATGTCATAAGTTAACTTCGGTATGCATTTTGCTGATATCAAGATCATAAAAACTCTGAAAAGCATTTCACTTTCTCACGCAAACTGCCTACTGGTGCACCTACATAAGAAACGGAACAAATGGAAAAAGATGAAATTGCTGGAATTGTTTCTGAAAAATCTAGTCTCTAAAGCAGGATTGAAAATGAGCCCAAGATTAAGGCGCAATACAGAAGCGCTTCATTATCGCAAAAGTTTTAGCAGGTATGATTGCTGTTATGTTGTTGGGATTGTACTTATTTAGGTGGTGCAAGTTCTACTAGGAACTCTGCAGTAATAAATTGGCGATAAGAGCAGATCAGCAAATATCTTGATCAGCAGTTTGCAATTTGGTCATTTGACAAACTTTCAAAATTCTTTGGACATGGTCAGGGCCCTCTTAACCATTCATTCCGCCCGGGAGGGGGCCCTAGGCAAAAAAAAAATCACCTAAAGCATATGCAAAATTATAATATTATATATATATATATATAATATTAGTATATATATATATTATATAATATATTATTATAAATATATAATATAGATATATATTTATATTATATATATAGTTATTTTTTTATTTTCTTTTTTTTTGCTGTCGTTGTCTTGCCGCGTTCTAGCCACCTGGGCCACCCTCATATTCTGCCGCCTAGGCATTGTTGCCTAGTTTGCCTTAGCGGGATAAGGAGGGCCTGGACATGACAGATAATTATAAGGTCATATTTTGTTTGAATAATGTAGCCACTGGTTCAACTAAAGCAAAATATTTGGCTATTACGGAAGAGGTAATAATGAAATTGGGTCTTGTTGCCGAGCAGTATAATAGAAAGTTGTTTTTCATGTTTGATCGTTGCCTTCCTTTGACATTTTCTTACCCTTCAACGATTTTTATCATATTTATATGGAAAATACCACAAATGCCAAAATGCAAAAACGAAAACTGCTTTAAGCCGTTTTCGTTTTTGTATTTGTGCTTACGAAACGTAAGAAATGCCCGAGTTTGCGTTCGTTTTTGTTAAACTTAGAGCAAAATCGTGAAAAATGCTCACCAAACATAAGGAACTTTCTTAATTCTGTAAGGTTGCTATTTCCCGTGCTTGCCGAATTTAGCACGTTCTTACGAAAAAAAATGTAAACAAACAAGATGGCGGCGTGGTAGGCCCGTCTCAATTGATGAATGTTTCGTTTAATAAAATTAGCTTTAAATTTAATTTCTTTCAAATCGATAAACTCCATCACAAAATTTGATCAGTTATTTGTAATATGAACTATTTGTTATTTTTTGTTTATTCCAAAACCACGTGCTCCATCACAACAGCTGATTTCAATTGTTTGTAAACAAAAGTGACTTTTATGAGAAATCGCTTTTGTTTGTGCACGAAATCTTTGCTAAAACTGGGTAAGCATTTCTTATCGAGCGTAAGCACAAATGACAAAAACGAAAACGGTATAAAATCTAAATCTACGATAAGTGTAAAGAGTATATTTTGACAAGTTGAGCATTGGATGCTAAGTTTTGTATGAATAATTATTTCATAGCTTAAGAGAAACTCTCGGATACTTCTTTTCTCATGAACATAACCTACAAAGTAAATTATAACAAATTATAATTAATTATCGGTAAAACACATTAGGTTGCATGCAGTTTGTTTATTTTGAGGATTTTGAGTATCTAGACTCAGGTATTTCTCCTGATGCCCTTCTAAGAAATTCTAATTTATAATTAGCCTAATAAGAAAATTAAATGTAAAACTGAGTTTTGAAATTTTGCAAAGCAGAATTGGAATCAGGCCTATTATTAGATTTTAAGGACTCATTCGTCCTTTAATTTCAGTATTTTTATAAATTGGGAAATTAGGTTTATCCGAAGATATTTTATTAGTTTAAATTTTGAATAAGTATTATGGGAAGGGACTTGATTGAAAATTTGACCTTTATTATGATTTGACGTTATCAACATTGACAAAACGGAAGGTAAGATGAAATATTTGATTTAAGATCAGGGTAATTGGTATTCAACTTGCGAGTATTTACTACCACACTAGGTAATTTTGATAAAACTATGTGGCTAAGTTACTACTAATCTGTAGCCTCTCAGAGATATTGAGGTTGATTAACTCTCAAGTTTCATATATAATGTCCTGATATCATTTAAGTTAACCCTAGTCGCATTATACATTGGGTCAAATGCAGGTTTAAGAAATTTAATTTTTTAACGATTTCACAATGTATGAATTTTTCGTTCTAAAAACTCTTTGTCTAAAAGTTCAAGAGCCTTATTATAATTATTATCACTAATAGAAAAAGATTCTGAATCAGAGAGTATGCATATCCCTTTAATTTATTTTTAAAGCAATGAAGTTTAATGGATTCACTTAAATTTTTCTGTAAATCTAAGGAACTCTTAAATTTTGAAATGAAGGTTTTATAAGCAAACTTATCAGTTTCATTGCCCTCAAAGAAACCCCAATCTATAGCTCTAAGAACAGATTCACTGAAATGAGAGAAGTATTTTTTGGAGGGGTGGCATTTTGATCCCCTTTAGATTTTAATTCACTTAATTTTGATTTAATTAAGCATTGGTACTGAATCTAACTACACAACTCCTTATTATGAAACTCAGGAATGAGTGAGTCCACTTCATTATCATTAAATATTTTTATAATATTTGTATCTTTTTGTTTAATATCTTTTAACAAGGACTTACTTCCTCACAAGATCTTTTACTAAACTGCTCTTTTATTTAGTATTTAGCTGTAGGCCTACTCTCTATCTGACCACGCTAAATATCCTACTTGGCCTTGAGGGATGAAATGGCTTGAACTATAGGCTTAGATTTTTTATTAAATCTATCAAGAAGGGCTTGTATCTCTGGGTCAGACATTTTCGCTGAAATTTGGCTAGAATGACCCAAGGACAAATGAACCCTTGAAGAAAGATGAAATAATGAAAGATAGCCTACCACCAGGCCAAATTATTTGGTTTGAATTTTTGAAAAGGTCTATTAGACCAAAAAAAACTAAAAATTTGAAGTTGAAAGTGATCTAGGCCTATAATGCCTAACTTTGAAATTGAATTTTTTGAGGAAAATGAGATATGGCCTAACCAGGTCAAATTATTTGATTTGAATTTTGAAAAGGTTTAGAAGACCACAAAAAAAAAAACAAACAAACAAATTTTGAGGTTGAAATTAACCTAGGCCTACTAGGCCTAAGTTTGAGCTTGAATTTTTTTAGGAAATCACTGCAATGGAAGGGTTAGGCAATGATGCATTGCTTATCTAACTCTCATACCAAATTTTGAATTAAATACACTAAGACTAACTAAACTTAGGACAAAAACACCAATAGGGCTAGTCTCGATAGGCCCATGTGGCTTTCTACTGTCTCTAATATATTCATATGTTCAAATAAACCTTAAATTTAAATTGATTTGTAATGTATGATGATGTACACAAAATATCATAACTGCTATAAGCCTTCGGAGTTGGCTAGATTATATTTGCAATATTGCATAGCACGAGTTATCAAGAAACTTGCAACAAAACCAGTTCGTGAGACCTATATAGATTACACAAAAAAACAAAAGTCTTTGAATATTATTAGAAATAAAAAATTAATTATATATATATATATTATATTATATATATATATATATATTAATATTATGTATCTATATATGTCTTATTATATATATATATATAATATATATATATATATATTATATATATATATATATATATATATATTATATATAATATATATAAATATATATATAATTATATATATATATATATATAATATATATAGATATAATAACTATATATATATATATATATATTATTATTATATATATATATATATATTATATATATATATATATATATATATATATATATATATATATAATATAGATATATTATATATTATATATATATATAATATATATATATAATATACTTATATAAAATTTAACTACATAAGTCTTACCTTGAGTTTGTTGGTTATTCAAAGACTTTTTTGGTCCTTGAGGAAGTTCTATAGTTTTAAGATAACTCAGCCTTGTGGCTTTATTAAATTATAACTAACTAACTTATTAGGTTAAATTGAATAGGTGAGTAAGAGATAAAGAGAATAGAGGTAGGTTGATAAAGGTTGAGAAAGGAAAAATTACAATTTACCTTCTAACACCTTACATTTTTGATTATTAAAATTTTGATTTTACAAGCACGATTAAATAGGACCGCTATTGAATATGAAGTAGACTATAGTGTTTTTTGGCGTTTAGTGAATTCTTGTAATTATACCTAATATTGGCAAAGTACAAATTCCACTAAATATTATAAGATAATATAAGTTGATACTTATATGACTTTTTTATATCTTACTCCAAATTACGTACTAAATAAAATAAACTAGAAGACATATGGAAAGTATATATTATTAATAGTTTTTATATCCTAAAATAAACTACTAAAGCAAAATAGAAGATATATATGTGGAAGTATATAATAGTTTTTATAAAATCAAACCTTTTTATTACCTAGAATCCCGTTGCTGCTATGAAACTAAAGATAAATATTTTGCAGCAAAAAGTAATGTAGGGAAAGTTCTTTCTCTGAGTAATAATATAATTTTATTTAGAAACTAGCAAACTACAATAAATTATTTTGTATTGAAATTTCATATGAAGCTTATTCCTATTTGTTATAATTTATATATAAAAAAAAATAGCAAATATTTTTAATTTGAACAACTACTGATCAATTTATGCAATTTATATTATTTTCAGAACAACATTTGCTGAAGCTATTTGCTTAAAAATGATTAAAAATACGATAAAGGAAATTTAGATTGAAATATTTCACATCAGTGTATAAAGTAAAGAGCAAAATGTTGCTTTACTACAATTATGGATTTACTTAATTAATTCGAATTTGAAAGCATTAAAAAAGAATATGGATAGCCAGGAGTTGCGGTGTACAAGGCTCATGATATCTTTATACCAAATTTTGACAACCTCCCGATTGGCAGATCTTAAAGACCTCAGATGACCTGTAATAATCGTAATTTCTAATAGTTTCCTGCGTATTTAATAAAATGTCTTCTTTGGGGCTAAAAATTAAAACGACAAATTGTTTAAAGTTGGCAAGCAGTTTGGGAATATACACCATTCATGACTGCATTGCAAAAAATAACAATATGGACCTACACTATACTTTTACATGTAATTTCGATCTATAGTTGATCTATGGAATATAAATGAGCAAATTTTTGTATTTATAAATTTTAGGTTAATAAGATAGAGTTCTCACATTTCATTCTATCCAAAATGGAATGTGGCATAGGCTAAGCTAATTTCCTCTGTAGAGTAGAGAAAACTACAAAACTATAGGGGTGTAGGTAATAGTTGAGTTCGATAGATTCTAAAACAATCAATATATTTTATTTTTAAATCAATCCATGTTTTGATATTCCTATAAGCAACCTGCTAAATGTCGATAAAAAATTGCCAAATTTACTATTTTTATAAGCAATATTATTCGTTGTTTTCATATATCATTTCTTTTTACGTTTCAAAAATCAGTAAGGTTATGATAAGTTTGGTTATCATAACCTAAACTTAATAGGGTAATTGTTTGGAAAAAGGGAATTATATCAGATCAATATTTTAGAAAAGATAATTGATTGTAATTATTTTTTTATATTTGTGTAAATGTTTTTAATATCGATTACATGCATTCAAACACATTTTTTAATGGAAAAGATATGGTAACATTATTTGATGGGAATATTATAAAATTGATTAACTTTTCTAAAATATCGATATGTGATAGGATTCCCTTTTTCCAAACAATTATATATATATATATATATATATATATATATATATATATATATATTATATATATATATAATATTATAATATAGATAATATATATATATATAGGTAAATTTCGACCTTACTGATTCGATATTCGATATATCGAACTATATCGATATATCGAGTAATTAGATATATCGATATAATTCGATTTTTATATATATATATAATATATATATATATATATATTATATAATATATATATATATATATATATATATATATATATATAATATATATTATAATAAAATTATATATATAAATATATATATATATATATTATATATATATATTATATATATATAATATATAATATATTTATATATATATTATATGTTAGGGTTCTAACAGCTGACATGTAACTAGAGAACGACAGCACCTACAGTAAGGCATACACAGTTGTTGCCATATACATGGCACAGGAAAAAAAAGACTTTGACCGCAAAAAAAATAGGGGCGCCGAGTGTTAGGAGGAATGTTAAAACTAACGCAATACCCACGGTTGAGAGCGCCCGATGTCGGAGTCGGGGATCTCTCGGCCTCTTAGGTTGGACTACGGGGGGGGAACTAATCAACCCCTCCGGGGATGGTCTCCGGAACCCCCGCTCTTTGTCTTTGGCATTTGGGGGTTCTCCGACCATCCCCTCCGGGTATGAAACGTCCCCCATTCGTCCCCCCATCGGCTCGAGCCCCTAAAAAGGGTAAACTCCTTTTTAGGGGGCTCGATTCCTAGCCCCCTATATGCCTATTATATATATATATATTTATATATATATATATATATATATATATAATATTATTATATAATATATATATATATATTATATATATATAATAGTAGTGATTTACTTGCCCTTAGTTAGTTTGAATCTTTCGTCATTAGAATATAAAAAAATTGTACCTATTTTCTAAAAATTTTGCCATATATTATTTACCTGCTTTGTCTTGTAAAATGCAATGAAAATGCTTTAGGAAGACTTGTAAAGGCCATTCTCATTATAAATATGTACTAAATGACATAAATTAATATTTAAAAGTCACTAAAAAAATAAATATCTTCATAATTTAAATTATAATATCGTATATATATAATATTCATATATATTAATATATATATACTATATATATATATATATATATATATATATATATATATATATATATATACTATATATATATATATATAATATCCACAAAAGGAGAAAAAAGTTCAACTATCTACGGCAGGATGCACCAACTGTACCCCCCCCCCCCCCCCCCCCCATAATTTTAGGGGGGGTTTTTGTTTACTTGCCCTATTAGTAATGAATCTTTTCTCATAGAATATAAAAAATTGTAACCTATTTTCCTTAAAATTTTGCCATATATTATGTACCTTTTGTCTTGTAAAATGGCAATGAAAATGTCTTAGGAAGACTTGAAAGGCTTCTCATTTATTAAATAGCTTGACTAAATGACATTAAAATTTAATATTTAAAAGTCACTATAATCAAATAAATCTTAAATTTAAATATATATATATTATATATATATATATATATATATATATATATATATATATATATAATATATATATATATATATATATATATATATATATATATATATATATATAGATATAGTGATTTATGTCCCTAGTAGTATGAACTCTTTCTCATTAAGAAGTATAAAAATTGTACCTATTTTCCTTAAAAATTTTGCCATATATTATTTACCTGCTTTGTTTTGTAAAATGCAATGAAAATGCTTTAGGAAGACTTGTAAAGGCCATTCTCATTATAAATATGTACTTTAAATGACATAATAATATTTAAAAGTCCCTAAATAAATAATAATCTTTAAATTTAAGTTTTCACAGACAAGGATATCAACTTAATCCTACAAGGTCAAAATCCGAATAGACGATTTTTTTTTTATATGTGGATATCTGATATATCGATAACTTCTAAATATATCGATATATCGATGAATTCAAAAATATCGAATATCGAAGCTCAGACGAAGAGTGAATAAAGCCATATTATATATATTATATATATATATAATATATATATTATTATTATATATATATATATTATATATATATTTACTAATATATATAAGTATATATATAGTATATATATATTTATATACTGGGTTTATTTATATATAAATATGGGCATAATTCCAGAAAAGGGACAGGAGAATTATCTCAAAAAGTATGACACTTACAGAAAAACTAATTACATATTTGAAATCAGCGTATAAAAGCTTATTACCAGAGTTGGTAAAAAAATTATATATATATAGCCTATATGTAAGTTCATTTTTAATTTAAAACTAACGAACACCTAGAGTAACCGCATTAGATATCAGTTGTCTGAGGTTCTTCAGCCTCTAGTGACGACGGGACTTCATCCCCATCGGCTCGAACCCCCTAATGGAAATGTTTCCTTGAACTTCAATATTTTAGGGGCTTGAGCCGATGGGGGGACAGAGGGGGGATGAAGAAGTCCCCCCCCTCATTCATCTAGAGACCCCCCCAACTGATATCTATGCGGTCTACTCTAGGGTATTCGTTAGTTCTAATCTAAATCATAAACAACTTTATATAATAGGCTATATTAATTTTTTTTTTTTTTTTTTAATTAAGCTAAAATAAGCAAGTTATACGCTGGATGAGTACCAAATCACTAGTAATTCCAGTATTTATACTAGAGCTACACAATTGTCAAAGACCTTCTCATGAGCACCGCTCTTCTGGAATCTCACGACATAAATAAAAGCTAACACCTCTACCAGAATTCAACACCTAACTATATCACTAAAACCATTCAGTATCCGTGGACATAGGGTAAGATCTAGTGAGCCATCACTAGTATAGTTAACTAAATACTAAATATCACTATATTTCAAATAATAATCATATTATATACCTAACCAACCAATAAGTAATACTCTTATCTCAAAACTGAAATCCTAAGTATTATCATGAGGATGATTATCAATCTAATACTATCTTCTTATCGTTTAAAATATAAAAATATTCTCAATCATACCTGAACATAAATTTGAAATATAACATATTCTACTAGTGGTTGTCTGAATAGAGAAGAGGCGTTGCGTGTTTTTATTTTCGTTTTTTTTGCAAAAAAAACGGTTTTTTTTTTAAAACAAAAGTACCTGATGTGCTACTCTGTGTGTTTTTGATTTGGAACCTCTAAACTTACCTCAGTGTGTTTATGTGTGATCTAAGAAGTGGTTGTATAAGATTATATTAAAATATTACCCTAATTATACCCCTTTTTAAGAGACCGAAAAATATTTATGACTATATATATATATTTATATATACCAAATTTTATAATATTTATCTATGATACCGTAGAAATCAAAAATCATGTAGAAATATTAAAATCTTTGCATTACTGAAAAAATTAAAAATATCATATATTAGAGTGTGTGTGTATACTTGAGTGATATTACTGTACGTATACTGTATCTAAAGTCAGTTTGTATGATCAGTGGGGTTTGAAGTGTGTTTTAGGGTATGGTAGTAATGATGTTGTGTTGATGTGTCAATAGTAGGTGTTTATATGTACTGATTCTTGATGTGAGGTGTCAATGTGGTGTGTTTATGCAAGGTGGTTTGTGTGTGTGTGCGTGTCCATATGTTATATGCTTGAACATAAGAAAAGAAATAAAATGAAACGCTTGGTTGCCATAGCAACAAAAAGAAACTATTTCCCTGAAATTTTGTTTATAAAAGAATTTAGCTCTCTAACAAGAATTATTAACGGCAGTGTTATTCATAGGCACGAAGAGTTTCCAACAAAATAAAAATAATAATAATAATAATAATAATAATAATAATAATAATAATAAAATAAAATAATAATAATAATAATAATAATAATAATAATAATAATAATAATAATAATAATAATAAAAATAATAATAATAATAATAATAATAATAATAATAATAACAACAATAAAAATTTGTGACATTAGTTGTATTATTATTTAGTTTTAAATTGCAGGTTAAAATATCAGGAAATGTAAAAATGAAATTAATATTGTATATTTTTGACAAAACAAAAAAGTAAATTTGAAATAGATGACAAAAAAGGGAGACAAGCATGGAAGAGGACTGAATGTGTGTGATTAGAAGAATATGATAAGTATAGAAATGTTTTTTGACTTTGTGTTATTGTTAGAGAAATAAAATGTGTCGAGGGTGATTGTGTGTGTATAAAGTAATAAGTGTGGTATGTATATAAAAAGTATAAGCTATTTGTGTGTGTGATGTGTGTGGTTGTGTGTCGCTCGTGTGATGTGCCTGGGCACCGAGGAAAAAAGAATCATTAAACCAAAGTTAGGATAGATCCATACACGGTATAGGAGGTTTCCACATGACCTCACCTCATGTTAGCACAGATACTTACCAAAGGCTAGGCATCAGTTACCTGATGAGCTCAAGGCGGGGTGCACAAGGCGGGGCAGAGGCTAGGTGCAGGAGTAGGATAGGTTAGGCTAGGTAGGTGTACGCTAGGTTAGCGTAAGGTTGGTATAGGTCTTCTTAGTGTTAGGTACATAATTTAGGTTAAGTATAGGTAGGTTATGTATATTTAAGGTCAGGTTAGTTGTGCAGGTTTAGTGCTATGGTGTAGCTGTTGGTAATGCAAAGATCCGGGCAAGTCCAATGTCGAAATATCATGGTCAAACAAGGATTAATAATATTAATATAATATATATACTATTATATATCATATTATATATCATTTATCTATATCACTAAGATAATAATATACTATATATATATATATATATTATATATATGATATATATATATATATTATATATATTATAACTGCTCTCCTCTCTCTTCTCTTCCTCGTCTTCTCTCTCCGAAGGGACTCCTGGGTCGCTTCCCTCCTCTCTCACACGCACTACTTCTCACTCTCTCTCTCATTCTTCTCTCTCACCTCCCATGCCTTCGCTTCCCCGCTCCTGCTTTGTTTCAGCTTCATTTTAACCATTTATCTTTCATGTCCTGTGTTTTCAGTTTCCACCAGCTGAGGGAAATCGGAATTTAAATTGTGGGGCCCTTCCTTGCTAACAATACTTCACCGGCATCAACACCCTCCATGCATCCTTAAAGAAGACAAGAAAATTCCTTTCTCCTCCACATATTTATTCATCCGTCTGACATTAAAAGTACCCATACGATTCGATACATTTTCGCGAAAGATAGGATAGGGGTTACTTCCTATGGCTCATAACCAGCGGCTGATTCCGACGTCGGGGAGACCTTCTCCGAGAATACCAAAAATAAAAAATTAAAATAATGAAACCAATACATTAGCAATTAATGAACCCTGTGTACGCAAATCAAAAATTAAGGATAAAGTAATTAAATAGGTACTGTGGGGCCAAGCCAACCGTTACGCAAATATCATTACTAACCTAACCACAATAATTAAAAATCAATTAAAATAATCAAATAAAATGAACAAACAATTTGAAAATTTAACAGAGTGTGAAACTTAGAAACTTTGGAACCACAAGAGAAAATAATAAACAATGAAGCAGAGGTATCACGTGGCCTTTACCGGTCGGTCTTAGTTCGCCTTTTACACACGCAATGGTCGTCGAAATCTAAAGATTCGTTTCATACCATGATGTTGGTTGGCGGCAATTTTGATTCTCAATACGAGAGACCTTATAACAGAAAATAATTACAATAGGTAAATAATACAATACGGTAAATAATAAAAGTAATTCAACTATAAAAATAATTAAAATCAATTTTTTAAAATTCAATTAACATATAGATTCAAATAAAAAAAAAAAAAATTTCCAGTGACTTCCCTCTCGTGTACAATTAAATTTTTGGTGAATGTTAAATTGACTAAGGAAAGGTTCCGGCAAAACGAAACTGTCTGCTTCGACTAGGTCGCGAATCTCTCTTCTCTTCTGTCCCTTCTCTTTTTCGTATACCGTCACTAGCGATCTCTCTCTCTTCTCTCTCTCTCTTTCTTCTCTCTCTCTCTCTCTTCCTCTCTCTCTCTCTCTCTCTCCTCTTCTCTCGCTCTCCTCCATCTTTCTCGCTCCTCTCTCTATATTCTATATATTATATTTATTATAATATTATATTATTATACTAATATGTGTATGTATACTAAGACTGTTATTATATATATATATGGTCTTAGAAGAGGTAATATATATGGTAGTGGAATATATATATATATATTAATAATTGGTAACCTTTAAATATTTTAACTATATTCTTATTATTATTATTATTATTCATAATACTATTATAATAAAATATTAATATTAATTGGTATTAATAGTGTATGATTTAGTAAAACCTGGAATAATTTTATATTTTAACAATTTACGTACCACCCGCTGACGGAGTTTAAAAGGTCGGGGGGTTTTGGATCGGTGGCGATGTTATTATGGAAGGTCGAGTATATCTCTTATTTGATGTGTGATGACGAGGGGGATAACTCAAATAGTAATATATAAAACGACGGTGAGCTTGACGGGTAAAGGAAGTTTAAGCACCAGTTTGAAGGAGAAGGTTCGAAAATTCGTGAAAGGAGCGATTCCTTAGGGGTGTGTGTGTGTGTAGGAATATATATATTATATTATATATATAATATATAGTATATATTATATATAATACTATATATATATATATATATATAGTAGTTATATATACTATATATAGGTGTCTTCTAAGAAGTTTATATATATATGTTATAATATATATATATATATATATATATATATATGAAAATTGCGACGGGGCATTCTGGTGCCAGTGGGAGGCGACTGCCGGAATTTTGTTGTAAAAAAACGCGCACGCATTGGGAGGCGTGGACGATTAAACGCACGAACGCGACCGATTGGAATTTGTCGCGATCATCCTTGACGAGTGAAAATGAAATTTAACCAAAACGCGGCGGGTGTATAAATCATTATAGAAAATGGCGACGCAATCAACAAGGTTTGTTGCCTTTTAAAAAAAAAAAAAAAATAATAAATGACAAAATAAAAAGGAACTTCAATTTAACATTTTAAAGAAAAAAAAATAGAAACAAAGATAAATAATAAAAAAAAAATTAAAATAAACTAAATCCTAAAAAAAAAAAAAAATGAATAAAAAAAAATAAATAAATCTTAAACAAAAAAGAAAACCCAATCCCATGTGATAAAGCACTAGCTTGAGTTAAAAAAGTGGGGCTCCTGCCAAAAAAGATACTAAAGCGTACATGGCTATTAAAAGAATACCGTTGGTCCAAAATGACCAACCGGTCCAGATTGCCCACCACAGGGTTACTAAAGAAAAGGGGGCGGAGCTACGGTGAGTCCACAGGAAACAATGACGACAATGGGCGGAGATAGCGTTGGTTCCCGGAATACATCCCTACGTACGGTAGGAGATAACGACAAACGCACGGGGGAACACTCACGATGACAGAAAGAGAAAGTAAGATAGTTTTACCAGCTCTAAATTACCATACCACTAATCACATAAATATTATGGTAAAGCGTAATAATTTATATTAAATGGCTAAATACCATAAGTATAATTGAGGCTAAAATAGATGAATAGAGAGGTAAAATACCACCCAAAGTAGGAGTATTAATAGGGGAGCTTATTATACAGAGTACCCATACGTGACCGGTGACACCTCAAATATAACACTGATGTCCCATATAAATGGGCTTATTTCCATTAATGTTAATATATATGTACTCACGCCACCCATACGCCAATGAGGCTTCTCATGCTAGCTATATTAATATATATTATATTTAATATAATATTTATTATAATTATATATATATATATATAATTATTATAATATAATATATATATTTATTATTTATTAAATATATATTTATTATATATTGAATATTATATATTATATATATAGGTTATAATTAATATATGTAAATATTACACCAAATACTAACTTTACTGAAATATAATAATTTTAAGGTTGATGAGTTTAATATATATAAGTTTAATAGTATCAATACTTACCCCCTTCTTCGCCGCCGTCTCTCCTACCCCACCCCATAATTGATTCAAATATATATTATGTGCCCTCGGGTAAACAAGTTTATCAAAAAGCTAAAAAATTAGTAAAGTAATATAATATAGATGCCCTAGGGTAATAGCCATTCAGTACATAATAATTGAACTTTGACCAATTAAATTTATTATTTATTTATATAAGCTCCACATTAAGAGACTCGTTGACAGGATTGAATTTTTTTGGTTTTGGGAAGTCTTGTGTGAATTATTTAAAAAAACAATACCTAATCTTTTTGCACCTAAAAGGATATTAGAATTATAAACTTAAAATAAAAATTTATATTTCTTTATTGCTAACCAATAACCGCCAATTTTAAGATAGGAGTAAAATTCAAATTATACACGGTATCTAGTTTGATATATACTATATAATTTATAGTGGTGCGGGAACAAAAGAAGCGGAAACTTGTTCCTTATTAATTCTTCCGCACGCGTGCAAGTCCCCGGCTAATTCCTGGAGCGACTGGACCACGCAACCTCCGCTATCCGCACCTATTTAGGTTACGCTCCGCCTCGGAGCGGGACTTGGCGGGAGCTAGCCGGAGCTAGGGAAGGAGCGGGAGAAGGCCCACTCTGATATATATATATAGATATGAGTGGAGTATATTTATAATATATATATATTATAGAATGAGTTCCATAATAATAATAAATCGAAATATTTATTAAACATTATATTATTCATATATCATAATATATAAAAATAATAAAAATATAATCATATATATTTATAATAATAATAATATTCAAATATATTAATATATATATATAATATTATATATATATATTTAATATCTATATATATATATATATTTCAATAAGTAAATATTAATTTATAAATAAATATATATTTATATAAATATATATTATAGTAAATTCTCTCACATATATTATTAAAATTGACTGCCTTTTGATCTTTATATAATTTTTTCACAATTACGATTTAGATAACATCTCGTTTAAAAAGTATCATAATTTTACTCTAAATATTTAACATTTTATTGTAATTATTCTGGATACAATTTCAATGTGGAAAATTGTGTTATTTATTTATACGTGTTGCTTTTTTACAGCATTTATGAGAATATAATGATTTGTTATACTATCTGTTAATAAAGTACTCTTATTTTATCTTTCATAAAATTGATAGTGATAAAAAGTGAATTATAATAAATAGTTTAACATAAATTGTCAGCATGTATAGTTGAGTTTTTAATGAAATTTGCTATTTTCAAAATAGATGTTCTTTATTAAGGACAATTATTTTCATTAGTCTCTAGTTTACAAAAATTTCTGTTTTAATAAAAATAATTTTAACTTTAAAAAATTTATGATTTTTCTTAATTTTTCACAATTACTATAATATTATGAACTTCTTAAAATAAAGTTACTCGATTTTTAAGGCCATAATTAACTAACAATTTTAGAAATGATTGTATTGATGTATAGAAGTGCTGAAATAAAATGTGAATAGTATTAATACTAAAATCACGGTAATATTTCAGCATTATTGTTTAGAAATAAAAAATATATATGTTAGTTCATTTAGAGAGATTATGATTATTTCTCTCAATAAAGACAAAACAAAGTTAAATTTATTATCTTAATTTTTAAAGGTTTGTAACAAATTACACGTTTTAGAGAGTTGAAACGTATTTATAAGAAAATTGAAATTATCTAAACATGAGTGTGCATCTTATTATACGCAATCTGCTCTGATAAAGTTGATAAAACAAACGCTTATATTCATTTCATGCTATATATTTACAGAAAAAGTGTGGTAAATTAATAACCTTACTAATAAAAATTTTAACGTCTCTTTCTTATCAAGTAAGTTGTGCAGATAATAAAGATTTATTTTCAATGAGAACTCTGAAAATCTGTTGAAATTTTTTAGAGCCATTAAATTTGACAAATTATGAAATTTATTAGTGTTATTGTATATATAATCTTTATAAAATATTGATATTTGTCTTAAACTAGGGTATTTCCTGTTTCTAAATAAACTTTACAGCCATCGATTTGATAATGTAGTATAATGTGTTTAATTGAAATGTATTAATTAATGACTGAAAACTGTTTATATTTATTTAATAGCTTTTATCTTTTAACATGATTTTCCTATTATAATTGACGATTTAATTATATTGAAATATTCCCTATATTATAAGTTTTTTAATTCGAATCTTTAATAATAACCAAATTATTTATCTTAGTTGTTGTATACCTGCTTTTATAGAGAAAAAAATAATTTTCTTAACTTTCTTATATTAATATCTTTGACCTTTTTACATTTTACATTATACTATAGATTGACTAGAAATCTTAAATTATAGTAACGATTTCCTCAAATGGTTCAACATTGAAATTATTTGGGGATAAATCTTAAAATTGCAGTTTTTAACTGATATTTTCTCCAGCACTTGGAGTTAAATAAAGCAATATATCGGCTCCTCCATATAGAATAGCAATTTTTAAAACAGCAGAAAAGTGAATTATGTATTGTTTGTTTTACCGGTGTTTCCTTCAAATGACGTTTTTTTAATGATAAATTATATTTTCGGAGATATTTTGTCCTCTTGTGTTACAAAATATACCAAATATCACTATTTTGGATAAACCTGTTTTAATTAAAGGAAACTATCTTTAACTTCCCTAAAATTACGCTTCTTTGACCTCGTTAGGGGAAGATTTTGGGGCTGGACTAAACTATATACCGAGTATTTAGAGTCTCTTAAATAGAATAGTACGGATGTTATACAGAACATTTTCAACAGTTGATTAATCAGTATAATTCGTTATATAATCTTTATATTATGGTGAGTTTTGAACGACGTAATCAATAATTAATTGCAGCTATTTGAAAACTAAAATACCAAATTGACTCTGGTTTCATTGGAAATGGACTCGAGGAATTTTTCAAAATAAACTACATCAGAAGAAATAACGGAATGATAATTTATATAATTGTTTAACCCTTCGCTCTTGAACAATTGAACGCTCTTGTGTGAAGTATATTATGTTTCTCACAAATATTTTATTACTTATTGGTTTACTTTATAGCAATAAATATGAGCATATAATTAGTTGTAAAAAATCCTGTTTTATAGTAAATACAAATAATAATATATGTATTGAGACATTTCTGATTTTAACGCTCTTACTTTCTTGCTATTAAATTTTTGAACCAGAATTACAAAAGTATTGAGACTCTGGTAGAACAAGGTTAACGATTTATGTGGTCTAGAATAAATTTTCTATCAGTATTTTATCGATACCATTATTTTGATTTTGATTGATTTGGTAAATCGATCATTTAAAATTAGTTGATCAATTAACTCTGGAGTATTTTATCAGCAATTTTAGTTAGCAAAAAATTATACTGTTCTTTTAATCATGCTAAATGCAATTTTCAAAAGGCAGAAAAGAGAATTTTATTTATTATTGTTTTACGTGTCTTAAATTGACGCTTTTTAATGAAATTTCCAATATTTGTTTTTTATATACACAAATATTCATTAGTTGTTGAAACCTGTTTTTAATAAAAAATTTTATACTTCTAAAATTACGTTTTCTTAAATTTCACATTACAAATTTATGGAACTCTTAGTTATGAAAGTTACAAGAATTTGATACCTAAATTTCAACATTGAGAAATTATTTATGGCTAAATCTTTAAAATTGAGTTTTTACGGTATTTTCAGCATATGTATATATTGAAAGCTTTTTTCAAACAGTTTGGAAATTCGATTCTACAAATATAATAAGTAACAACAAAATTGAAAATTAAAAATTCAATATAACAGTAATACAGAAACAACTAAATTGACTTTTTTAATGTGATATGCATGAATATACTTGAATCATTTGTTTCTTATATAATATAACCGGACTGAGGGGTCAACAATTAATATTTTGGCTGACATAGATCCTTATTATTAAGCTGTAATAAAAGTATATGTTTATAACGTTCAAAATTACCGAGCTTTTCAGTGTACATGTAAAAGTAAGCGAGGAATGTATTAAGCCAGAATATTGTTAGAAGGTATCTCCCTTAAATTGACGAATTTTAACCTGTATGAATTTACAAAATGATTTGCAAAATCTCTCTCTAGATGTAAGATAATCTTAAAAATTGATGTGTGTAACTCTGAGGGCGTTAATATTTTTCAAGGCATTTTGAAAAACTAACTAATTGTGAGTTTTTCGAATTGAAATGCAATTTCTTAATAAAGAAGTTCGAAAAAGTAAATTTAAATTCCAAAAGTTTTGATTGCTCTAGGTGGATATCCATGAGTCTTAAATGAGGACATTATATTAATGAAAATATACAAATGTATTGGTATGTTGTCTTTATTGATTGATTAATATAACCAAATTGATATGTTTTCCCTTATTATAGTTGATAGAAAGTGAACCCTCGTGGGGGTTTTATATAATTAAATTAAAATTAGTATTTCTCTTTTAAAATATAAATTTACTGGCGAAAATTAAAAGTCTAATTATAGGGTTCACAAATTTAATCGAAATATGTTAGAAACAAGGGTATCATTATAATATTTTGTCATATTAAAAAAATAATATGAAAGCCTCCATATCTGACTTTGTAACAGTAAATAGATCTTAGAGCGGATTTGTCATTATATGATAACAGTTGATATTTATACATTAAGCATTTATTGAAAAAATAATGTTGTATTTAACTTTTAGAAATTGCAAATTATACTCAAGAAAATGCAAAAATAGAGGAAATTTATTATTATAGGTTTACGTACATAATAAATGTCTTAAATTGACGTTTGATTTTTAATAGAAATATTTTACAAATATTTGATTATATTATATAATTATAATTAACCAAAATATTTCAATTAGTTTGTGAAAAAAATAACATAAACTTTATATAATAATTACATATTAAAATAATTATTAATTCTAAAAAAATTACTCGCACTTTATTCTATAATAATTTCAAGCTATGATCATCAATTTATAACCTAAAGATATTTCTGAGCGAGTACAATAAAATTGTAATTTTTTAACAATAATTGAAATCATTTGAAAAAATTATACTTGTCGTAAAAAATATTCTTTAAATAATTGAAAGTTTTTGAACGGTATTTTCAGCCTTTAGAAATATAAAATGGTAATTTTCATATAGATAATATGCTTATTTACTCTCAATAAAAAATAGACAGAAATAAGTTAGATAAATTTTAATTAATAGTTATTGTAATATTATCAGAACTACTATAACGTTTTATATTATAAACTTATTGAAATTAATATATCATATAATTTGAACAGACTTAAATGGATGGTGCCAAATAATTAATCAAAATTAGTATTATGAATCAGATAAAATATCAATTGTACTTTATTAATGTAAAAATAAATAAATAATAATTATTAAATTATACTTAAAATTAATATAATTCTACAAATTTTTACTTTTAAAAAATTATATTATTCAAATACGATTATAACTAAATTAATAATTAATACTTACTACAGAAATAATGCAGAAATACTATTATTAGTTAGGACCTGTTGAATAATAACAATATTAATTTAATGAAAAAACCATATCTATATAGAAATTAAATACAGGATGATGATGGTGATAACTCTAACTATGATTTATTTATGCTATCACATTATTTAAAAAATACCCCCAAAGGCAGCGTCTTACTATTGAAACATGCTCCTAATTTCAAAAAAAGCGTAGAAAATAATATTAAATTTAAATATGTTTATTTATATAAGTGATGATCTAATTTAAAATGTAAGTTATGTATAAATAATGAAATTATATTACCAAATTAATATATGTTCTCCTTTTAATAATTATATACCAAATATATTCCAAATTTAGATGATTGAAAACCTAGATATATTAATAAACAAACAATTTTAACCTTACTAAAATATATATATATACACTTTTTCCTTAATTTTCACAATACGAATTTAGAAAGCTTCTATTAATAAGATTACGACATCTAGATTTAAATCGTAAACTATAAATTTTCAAACTAAATTTGAAATATAAATTACGTCTTTGAAGTTCCACTTAGTAGGAAGAAATATAATATTGAAGTAATGTTATTTTCATTCTGAGTCGTTTTAAATTTCAGCATTTAGAAAGAAAGTTTGTTTTTATATTACATATAATATAATAAAATTGCAAATTTTACATAATAAAGCTTGAAAATTAAGTGCAAATAATTTACTTATTTTATGTCTTTTTTCGTGTCGTTTTTAATTTGTAAATTATCTAATAGATTTGATTTTATAATAATATATACTCAAATTATTTCATAGATTGTGAAATATCATTAACGTCAGTTATTAGTTAAAACCAAACACTATGTTTATCTTCTAAAACATATAATTTAGTTTCCGCTTAATTTAGGTAAACATTGCCCTTTCCCAGATTCGTCTTATGTTTAATATCTGGTTGCCCTAAATATGAAACTTAATAGAAAAAACTCATATTAAATTTTAGGTCTACTTGTTTTCTGTCACGTTCAACATTGAAATGTTATATTGGTAAATCTTAAAACTTGAAATTGTCTTATGTATGTCACAGTGTTCACCTCCTCATCAAAGATATATTTCGCACAACAATTTATATATTGAAGTGTTTTTTTTTCCTCACTCTCTACAAAAACAACAATCGCCATTTACCAACCACACAAACCATTACACACTGGAAATGACACAACAACAGACATCGCATAGACTTAATCCATACAACCGATTTCATCAGCACAGCTACCTTAAAACAATATCGACACACACAACACGCCGTATTTATATTACACAATCGTGTATAATCCTGTTCAATAAATTTTGTGCTTTTGTCTTCATATTTTCATCTACTCCTACATCATCGTTACTCTCTCCCTTTCCTCCTGTCGCTTCTTCGATCTATCATACATCTACTCCTCTCTGCCTCTTATGTTTTAAATTAAAATAAAAATGTTAGACTTCTAAAATTACTGATTATTTTTTAAATTTTACACTAATTACAAATTTTTATTAAGATTAACCGAGTATAAGCAAGATACGATTTTTTATACCTAAATTCTAACATTTGAAATTATTGGTTTTAATAGTTACTATAATGTGTAGTGTATATATTTAGACGGGATCAGCTGAGCGCTGTGCGTATGTTTGAGATAAAATAAATATATATATTACCCTATCGTATGAAGCTATGCTTTCAAGATGTATTCATCGTAGAATAAAGAGAATTTAAAAAAAAAATTAATATTTTATATTAATATTAAATTGACGTTTTTATTAATTGATTATATATTTTTTTATTATTGTCTCTTAATATTTATACCAATTATATATATTCGATATTATATCAGGTGTGATAAGAACCTGTTTTTAAATAAATATAATTAAATATTTATAACTTTTATTAAATATATACGTTCCGTTATTATCTTTTAATTTTAATTTCTCTAATCTAATCTCTAATATCTTTTGAAAGTCCCTAATGAAATTTATTAATATCGAATATTATATACCTTAAATATTCAAATATTTTGAAATTATAATTTTGATTAATAAATAATGATATTTACTTTAATAAATATTAAAAAATTGAATAGTTTTATTAAATTTAACTAGGCGTAATATATTAAAAGAGAAAGTGGATTGAAAAAAACATATAATTAGACAATAAACGTATCATGATATATTGCCGTAATATTTATATCATAATAATATGAATTAAATAATCGATCAAGAAAAGTTGATAAATTATATTTTATTTATCTCACTATATCACAAATACTTTATATCACAAGTGGGCTGAGATATCTCTTATCCAATAATCTATGTATATGCTATTTATCTCTCTACTATAATTGATAATATTCTATTATTATTCACTCTCTTCATAATTTTTCCTTGTGCCTTTTTTATCTACCTGTTTTATCATACCTATAATATTATATATCATATTAGTCCCTTTAATGTTTATGACAAACCTATTTGCTCTTTTAGTAAAGACCACCCGATTCTTTCATTAATACTATATCTATTATCAAATAATATCGTTCTCATATTTTATTTAGCTCTTATATTAAACTCTTTCAATTACTCTGTCATTTATTTTAACCATTCAAAATATTTGTCAATGTTTAACTCATGCTATATTATATATAGATAACATCGTATTTATTCACTGCGCATTAAGATAATTTTCAATACATCTGTATATTTTATTTCTTAGTTCGGGGTAATCTAAATTTATTAATTTGATAGGTAATGTTTAATCCATATATGAGTATTTTTCAAGCTATATATTATATGTGAATAAAAATTTAAATTTAAGTGTATTTCATTCGATTAAAAATTGCTCATAAAATTATCACTCTCAAATAATAATAGATTAAATAATAAATATTGAATATTATTTATAATTATAATAGTTTATTTAGTGTATGTCTTATAGTAATTGATACGTTATATTTTTAAATGAAAATTTTCAATATAATATATTATGAGGTTTATATAATACTCTAAATTATTGTATACTAATTAGTTGTGTTATATAAAACCTGTTTTTAAAGTTATATTAAAAATATAAATATTATAATACATTGTATGAATTCAATGTACTTATGTTTATTCTCTCATTATATATTAAATTATATTTACACATATACTCTTCTCATTAAATATTTTATTAATGGTACATTTATTAAATATGTTTTTCCTCATGATTCTCCTATATAAAATTTATTAAACAGTTATTGATTAAATTAATTTGGTATAAATCTTAAAATGTAAGTTATTTTTAAAATATTTAGTTATTATATATCATATTAAGTACATTTATGTATTATAATAATAAATAATATTATAGGTGATTTTACTATTTAAAAAAACAATTTAATCATATGAAATAAAAGTCTTAAAAAGTTGAAATAATTTATATTTAATAGTTTTTATAGATATTGATTCTATTAAAATATTAAGAACGTCGTGCTCTCTCTGAATGGAATGGACTCAGTGTGTCCTGAAAGATGGTGATTTGCTCGTTTTTTTTAGGCACTCAGCTCGAGGATACTGATTTTCATAGTTTGTTCGGAGATACACATCTCAAACGTGGTGTTGATAAATTTTGAACTTATTCAGATAAGACACCACTCAGTTTAACAGGACTCTACGTAAAAAAAATTGTCTGGACGCGTAGGTAATTGTTTATCTTGGAAATTCATAATTTATCTTAGCTTAGACGGCAATTTAATCATAAATTTTAGGATAACTTACTTAATTCTTCACTCAAAACCGCTCCAACCTCATTCTATTCTCCATAAAGTATAATGTTATCCAACATTTTGAAATAAAATACTACTCTTAATTAACGATGACTCTAGGAATCACTAAACCTATTAAATTAGATAGTATACATTTACAGCGACACTCTCTAACTCAGAGACTATAATTTCTCACTATGTGCCGATTCTAACTTCGAGCTCAAAGTAGGAGTTATAGATGTAGGTTCCTAGATGCATCTGAAACTCTACACATTTTTCCACACAATATAGACTAGAGGCAGGGAAAATTATTTGAGATCTATATTGGTTAACTCTCAATGAGTAATGAGTGCTTGAGGGTGGCTGTATATCTACCTAATAGATTAGAACCGTTTTTTACTCTTTACATACTATAATTTTATGTATAAATTGAGTTTGGTTTTGTATATCCCACCTATTTCAATAGTTTTGCAATTGATTGTTAGATAAAAAACCAAGACTAGTCATTAAATAAATTATAAATTAATTTCAGGTAATACTATACTCCCCTCGATCCTGATACGTAATGGTATCAGCATTTTTTTACTTATAACATACATTTCACACATCACATAAATTAGAAATACTTCTTATAAAAGTTACGATTTATTGTACTATATATCATAATAATTATTCAATTATGACATTTTGTAAATTACCCTCTGTCTACTATGGGTTAATAAATATAGAGTTTGAATGCATTAAACTCCTCGTTATAATAAAATATTATGAAAATTCAATTCTGTGGGAGCGGCCGTCATTGACCTCCGGGGAACAAATGCCGACAAGAAAAGAATTCAAGATGGCGGTCATCATTCATTCCGTCAGATTTGTTTGGCGCGATGGAGAGGCGATTACTGTTGCTAACTAAGGAGCGGTTGCTCAACAGAAATATTAAGAGATTTTGTGATAATATTAATTAAACCAAATATTATATTATATATATTGATATATATATAATATACGTATATATTATATAAAAAAGTTTTTAGAATATATTAATATATATATAATAATATATTATATATATTTATATATATATATATATAATATATATATACGTATGAGTTATATTATATACTTATTTAATATATATATATAAATATATATATAATATATATATATTATATATACCCATTTTGCTTTTATGTTATGTATGATATTCCAGTGTTACTAATGGGTTTCGCCTTTCCTGTTTCCTGCGTCATATCGGCACCTCATGCCTCCAGACAACTTCTTAGGACACCACCGTTTATCCACATATCATATAACAACATACTATATCCACACCCCCCTACCTTTTTTTATCTTTTAGGAAACATTTCTTATCAGACATTGTGTCCTATCCCTTATATTCCTATGTGTGGGAAGAAAAAACTTCGAGCGCCGAGGTTTTGGACCACAATCGTATAATTTGCCCTGGAACCATACACGGCGCGTATCGACCCGCCTACAAGTTACAATATCTATCTGCGACACTACCTATATATATTAATATAATAATATTACTGTATATTATATAATAATATATATTAGTGACTATATATTAATAATATTAACTTATATCATATAACAAATGTAATAGTAGCATAAATATCTATATTATTATATTATTACTATTATATATATATACTATATGCTCTATGATATATATATAGCGAACTATTCACATATTATGACTATTATTATTCATTAACCACGGAGTTGTAATAATAGAGTCGTATAATATATATATACATATAAACTTAATATAATAAGTATAGACTATATATATATAATAATATATATATATATATAGTTATATATGAATAATATATATATATAAATAGATTATATATATATATATATAATATCATATATATAATATATCATATAATATATTATATAAATTATAATATATATTATATAGTATATTTATATATAACCGTATATATTATATATAATATATAATATATATATTATAGTATATATTATATATATTATATATATATATATACTATATCTAGTATATATATATATATGTATATATATATACTATATGTTATAATATATATATATATTATATATATATATAATATAATATATATATATATATTATATATATATATATATTATAATATTACATATATATATATATAATAGTAATAATATATATATTATATATTACTAAATATATATATTATATAATATTATATGAGATATATATATATATAATTGCGCGAATATACTATACTATATGAGTAATTAGTTTTTACCGTGATATAGTAACGAAAGGTAGCTAGATAAGTAATTCTTTATCTATCTTCTTATATATACCCCTACTTTTAGATATGTTTCCTTTTATATTTAATTTGTTAAATGCTAATGTATTAATATTATATATTAATTAATATATTAATATATTATAATAGTATATATATATATTATATATATATTATTTATATTTATATTTATAATTATTAATACTATTAATATAGTATATATATTTTATTATTAATCTAGTATTATTAATATTAGTATTATATATAGTATATATATTATATACAAATATATATTATATATTAATATATATTATTATATATAATATATATATTATTAAATTATATTACTCATATATATATAATATATAATATTAATATTAAAGTAAGTATAATTATATTATAATTAATATATATATATATTAATATATATATATAATATATTTATTATAATATAATATTATAGTAATATATAATATTTAATATATATATATAGTATATATAATTATAATATTATATAAATATATTAGTTATCTCAGTATAGTATATGAGTACCAAGGTCCCATGTATATATCTTTATATAACGAGTATAACTACCAAATATTATATATCATCACTCCGATAATTGTATAGTAGAAATATAATCATTACAATGTAAAACATTTGTTACTTATTAATAATATTTATTATACATAATATTCATCATTATTAAACTATATTCATATATATAATCTGAGCTCCTAGCTCTTAACATTACCAAACTGTATTATGTTTAGTAGCACTTCGTTGGCAACGAAGGCAGGGCCCAGAGTTTATGTATACTCTTAGCTCAGTATAAGGGTGTAAGTCAGTTGGAATTAAAGAGATTACGTAGACGCTTATATTCTCATGTTATAAACTCTAGCTTCGTCTAGCACTCACAGATGCGTTTATATGTAAGTACATATGTGAGTATGTGTGCATCTTGCTACTTAATGGAAAAGTCATTCCCGGTATCGCGATAGGCGACGTGGTCAGCCAAGCGGAATATCGTTAGGCCCGTGAATACTCCAAAGGACCATTTCTCGAAAAATGTCGGGTTGGCCCGCACATTGACAGGGTGTTATGACCTTCCTGGGGAAGGACGTTTTATATATATATTACAAATTTATACTTAAAGCTTCAATATATATATATTCATATCTTTAATATATATATATATACTATAATTAATATCTCGTCGTTCTATTATCTATTATCTATTATATATATATACTCTTATCATTCATTACTACTCTTCAACATCTAAACTTGTCTCCTTCTATATCTATCATTCTGTATACTCATTACTCTTATTACTTCTACTCATATATCATCTCTCTCTGTATCATTATACTTCTCTATTATCATCCCATATAATAGTTTAATATATCTTTTTTACTTATATATTATAATTTATTTTAAATAGCTATTTTATTAATATTATTATTTTTATATATAATTTTTATCTTGTTATTTAATAATACAATTTTTTTTGTTATATAATAAAATATAATATTTTATACTATAATTATATATATTGTATATAAGATATAATATATATTTAAAATAATTATAATCAATATAAAACATATATATATTTTATATATAATAATATAAAGCCATATTATTATAATATATTTATATCAAATTACATTTTTCACATTAATATTATAATTAATTACCGCTATAATATGTATTTGGGCCTATACAGTACTAGTAATTATTTAATTTGAGTCTATTTATTTTATATGTGGATTATATAAGTACGGTATAATGATATATATATATATATATAGATTATTTTATTATTAATATAGTGTAGCTCTATGTAATTTTATTGGGCTTTCTTTACAGATACTCAGTCAGAATGCTTTTTCAGCAGATGCATAGATTATACGTGGCTTATATAATTCATAGTGATGCTTTGAGAATTGCTTGTATAGATGTCATTTGTAATATATATTGGTTTATTGTGTACTATCTAATATTTTTCCTATGGTACCGAGTTGTCAAAAATAATATAATATTAACGCGGGATTAACTCTCATATTCCGTGAGCCAGAGCCTCTCCTGAGTAACCATCTTCTATTCGATCTGTGATTGACGTATATTTTATATAGCCCGTTATAACCAGTCAAAATAGAATTTATGACTTGTGACCGTTCGCTCCTTATAATTGCGTTGAGTCAATTTTCTGTTTTACGGATGAGTGTTGAAGCTCCTTTCCCGAGTGTCAGTATAGAACATCTCGTGGTTTTCATATCTCACGGACTGTCTTCAGCGGATCCCATGCCTTTATACGCGGCTCTACACTGGAAGGTGTAATAAGACAATATGCAATATATAATGTCTATTTATTTAAGCCCCTTATGAATTGATTAATGACTTGATAAATGAGTCATAAGACATTACTTGTTGCCCTAATAGTACTCTTTAAACGAGCTTTGTTACACTAGGTTAGGACAGTAGGAATAACTAAATGCTAATGTATAATTAATAAACAATACTAAAAACACACAACACTATCAACAACAACAACACATCAACTAACTTCAAACATGACATACTCCAACAACATCACACTAATAAATATATATTATAATATATAAATATAATATATACTTAATATTAAAAAATATATATATACATATTATATATACATATAATTATATATATTATATAATATATATAGATATGAACTCTATATATATAACCACAGTCGGTACAGGTGATCAAGAAAACATTAATAACATATTATTGTAGTACCCCAGGGGATCTTTTATATAACACTTAAAATAGACAAATACTTAACACACATATATACATATACTAGATATTTATAATTATATATTAATATATATATATATTATTATATATTAATTAATATATATAATATATATATATATATAATATATTCGTATATATAATATAATATTATATATATAAATATATATGTGTATACTATACTACATTACTATAAATATACAGTCTTGTTTGTCATGCGTTGGCCTATAGTCTTTCATCCCTACCTATTAATCAAAAGAGAATTGGGATTTTGAAAATGCTTTTGGGATAAATTGACAATAATAGAAACCTCTTCCAAAATTTTGTCTTGCCTTTAAAGCGTGAAATACGTTATATAGTAATACTGTATATATTACTCTTATATAATATATATATATAATATACATTTATAATTAATCTAAAACAAATCAGTCATTAATTGGCATATTTGTTTAATAACATTTACTTGGAACATCCATAACATCTATCCGCACACGATTCCCATTGCGAGACAACTGCAATGATTACAGTCCTCAGGTACATTTGAAAGCTTTCACTCTCACTGAAATTTCTCGAGTTTAGTAGCTTTAGTACTATTATTATTCTCTTTATCGTGATAGTGGAATTATATTTTAATTATTGATATTTTAAGTGTAATATATTCTGATATGTTTTTTCTCTTCAATAGGTTTCAACTTCCCGTTTTATATAGTTTTATTAATAAATTATTTAGATTTAGAATAATATAAACTTTTTCCATATCAGTATATTATATATCATTAAGTTTTGATCATCAATTATAAGCTAATTAGGTGGTAATACTGTTATATGTGTCTTAGAAGCTCCTTATATACCAAGATAAAATACTAAAACTCACCACCGACACTAACAACCAACTAACCACTAATTACATTCGGACAGCCATCATCATTCAACGTAAGATATAAGTTTAGGTGATCATACAATCTCTAAATAGTTCTACTTACCACTAAGATTAGTATTCTATCTGAATAAGATCGTGATATA
This sequence comes from Trachelipus rathkii, assembly GCA_015478945.1. Classification (NCBI taxonomy): domain Eukaryota; kingdom Metazoa; phylum Arthropoda; class Malacostraca; order Isopoda; family Trachelipodidae; genus Trachelipus; species Trachelipus rathkii. The sequence goes on from JABUQX010063856.1 coordinate 71,698, forward strand.
TATATTAGATAATAGTATACTATATATTAAGAATTATATTATTTGATACCGATCATTATATTTGAAGTTCTTATAATTGTATTTTAATCCATCTCATCTCAAACATATAACAGCTCATACACTACCATGCAGACAAATTTCGGTTACATGACACACTCACACTAATAACAAAGTAAAGTCATAACTTAAATGTCTTATTATTAAACTTTTATTCATTTTGCAAATATAACGAACTTATATATACTATTACATTTAAGTAAATAGTAACTGCATTTTAAAATTTACTATTATTAATCTATTTTTTACAGTGAGATAGGAGCTCACTATATATTCTAGATCATTTAATCTATGAGTCAACTTCTTTCATGAATCCATATTTAATAATTCTACTAAGAAGCGTATCTTTCATAATGTACTCACCTAAAAGGACTGGATACACGCATTTATATCCCACTAATATATTGACAAAGATGATCATGGTTATATTATAATCAACAGTCCGCATTTAAAATAATTCCTGACTACATATTTAGAGCTCTGCCGGTTTTTAACTTCTCATTCAACCACAATCTAGACGTAACACATTTCATAATCTGAGCCCTTAACACCACCTTTTACCTCAGCGACACACAGCAAGCTACAACTATACACTACACATATCAACACAATAAATATATATATTTAATTAATATATTAATTATATATATTAATATTTATTAATAAATATATATAATATAGATTATTATTATATTATATATAGTAATATTGATATTATATTTATATTAATATTAATTTTATATATATCATATTTAGTCATTTCTGTGTAGTAGTTGTTAATTTTTACACTACTAGAACTATACACACACGCATACATCACATATCTGAACATATAATTAATATTTAATAATATTATAATATATTAATAATATATATACTACATATATATATGTATATATATACTATATATATATTATATATATATATATATTATTATAATATATATATATATAATATATATATATAATATATTAATATATGTAATATATATACTAAATAAATATACATATATGTAGTATAAATAATAGTTTCACATTATAATCGAACACACACACATCATATAACATATACATCTACATATTATTTATTATATATATATATATATATTATATTATATAAATATATTTAATATATAATGTAATTAATATATATTATATATATTATATTAAATTAATATATATATATTTATTTAGATATATATTTATTCATTAAATTTATTTTATTTTAATATATATATTAAGATAGATATACTAAACTTATGTATGTATACATAACCCATATAATATATAACCTATACAGCCACACACATATATCAACAACATTGATATATACTTATATATATATGATAATATAGATAAGTGCTTATAAATATATATAATAATTATATTAATTATTAATATATAAAATATTAATATATAATATATATGGAAATTTAATATTTATAATTATATATATTTATATATATATATTTATATATAATTATAGTTATGTTTATATACTTATAATTATAATTATATATATATATTATATATAATTATATTATATAAATATTATATGTTCATTTATAATTTATTCCTAATTGAAATTCATATTTTAATTTATATATACATTTATATTCTTTTTGGGTCGGTTGATTAAGCTAGATCATGATTTTTATTTATCTTAATAATTAGTTATTATATTTATAATGTTTTATAATTATAAGTAATAATTAAAAAAAAAGAATATCTATATATATATTTTAAACTTTTCGCTGAAGTTAGTTTACTATAATAATCACGTCAATAAGATTTATTAAAAAATTTCTAATTAAATAAATTAGTCTTATTATATTTTAATGTTTATATAAATTAAAATCATCTTAGAATATAAAATTTGCATTTATACGGCATAATATTTTTTTACCATAATCTCAAGAATTTAAAATTACAGTATAGATTTCAGAACCACCCAGCTTTCTATCCTACCTCACCCATCCTGATCATTAAGTAATGAATCTAATTGATCTATATATTGTATTCAAAGTTCATATATTTAGTATATAGATCTGTGTATATATAATATAACAAACTTTATTTTTAATTTTTATTGTTTGTATCTTTATTAATATTTTAGTGTTTATCTAAAAAATAAATTATTATGTCTTTTTTGAGTTAATATTAAACATTTCTGCATTATATTTATGCTAATTGTATTTGATATAAACATTAAAAAGCAGTAAATAATAATTTCAGTAATAAATCATATAGTAGAAATCCAATTTCATAACCTCCAGTCATTACATCCACTTATATCCTTACCTTACATCTAGTGTATACTATTATTAGTAATCTATATGGATATCTATTATTACATTTTAGGATACACACAATGATGCATGTATTTTGTATATAAATACTTATAAAGTGATTAATAACACAAATACTTTATATATTAATTTAATTTTGTGTTATTGTTATTTTTAAATATATGTTGTTTTTAACTAAAAAATAAATTATTATATTACTATTATTTATTATTTTAATATATAATAACATTAAGAAAAAACTTGACATATATTTATATATTTTATCATTTAACTACTATATTATATAGTATCGATATAATGTGAAGAAATAGTAAGTTAATTAGCAGTAATAATCAGAAATAATTCAATTTAAAAGTCAGTAAATAATACAGTTAGAAATCAGTATTAAGAATAATCATATAAAGAACAGTTTATTGTTAATGTAAGCCGTCATCCACGTTACCCTCTAATATGACCGAAACGCAGCAGATAGAAACTTATTGACGCTATATATTTGAATAGCTAAATTTGTATCTATATGTATCGTGAATAAGTTCGGATGTCTGATGTAAGCTCATTAATATTCTACATTTATGAAAAAAAAATACGTGAATAAATTGCTTGAATAAAAATGCTTAATTCACACCTTAATTAAATTTAAATAAAAAATTTTATTTGCAAATATATATATAAAGCTTACTAATTTTATAAGATTAAAAAATTAAATAATATTTTGATATTATAAAACTATTATATATATTTAATTTAATTTATATAAATAATTTAGATGTTATATAGAATTATTTTGTTTTAAGCAAAAAAAACATTTTATGTATATTATATTAGTTTTTGTTCCTTTTAATATAAAGTTATATTTTTATATTTAATTTCTTTCTTTGACTCATTAATTTATTTAAGTTTTCCATAATATCTTTATTTATATAGCTAATTTTGTTATGTTTCAAAGCATCTTATTAAATATTTTTAATTTATTTATAAGTAAAATATGTAATATTGTTTAAACTTTTTTTTTCGTTTTTTTTAATTATTTTTATTTATTTAGTTTAGAAAAAAAAATACTTTTTAAATTAAGTTTAGTCATAAATTTAATTTTTTTAGTTTTTATTTAATATTTTATTTTTAATGAGATGTTTGACAGTAGGGGAGGGTTTATCCTGCATTGGTGTCTTAAAAATTAATCTTTCATGGTCTTTAATTTATATAAAATTTGCATTAATTTATCTTTTATAGTTTACCCTAAAAGCTTATATTACGGATCTCAATGAATTAAATCAGACTTATAACACACTAACCCCAACATCCTAATCCCTTTAACCACCGTACCCATCCATTGAAATCATGATGATCTATAGTTATCAATCATATATTTTTATTGTATCTAACATAATTAGGTTTGTAATGTTTTTATCAAATTATAATAGATCCTAAAGCATTAAGAAGAATTAGTTAAATAAATTCGAGTAAATCGTAAGTATTAATATCATATAAACCATACCTCACTTTTCTCCTCAACCATTCACATCAAATAGATTATCTATTTATGTGGTCTATATTGATCTATTGATTTCTAAAGTCATAAAAAAAATATTTCTAAATATTAATAAATAATATGTTATGGTTTTACTAATAGTCCACATTTTAGAATAAGTGCATGATATTTATATCAGTGTAAACTGAATAATTGATCCAAGTTGTTTCAGACAATCACACCTCGCTATCAACTTCCTTCTTCTTTCTCAACTTCTACTGTAGATTCTATTATATGATTTATATCTATGATACTCTATCGGCGAAAAATCAACTGATTCAGTTAGCCATTTTTTATTATCAATATTAATAACACCTTGCGTTGTAAACAACATGGCATTGCGCCCATTGGGGTCTGGCATTACACAATTCAATCAGTTTCATTTACAAAGGAAAAAATTTTTTAATTTAATTATGGATAGTAGCTTTAATAACTATAGGAATAACAAAAATTTGGCAATATTATTTACGCAATACCTGTAAAGACTAGGTAAAAAATGGATCAGTAAATCAGTGAATAATGCCAAACTAAATGAAACAGATTTCTGGACCCCAATAAAAGGGGATGACCACCATGGCTGCACTATTCTTACACATAAGCACTTAAAGGAAGTTCTATTCTGTGAATCTAGGAATCGTCTCGATCTTATTAGATCGTTTATTGAGATATATGATATTCGAGATGTTAATAAGATTTGATAATTAACTGCTATAAACACAATAATAGCTTATCGATATGTTTGGAATTTCTGGGCTTCTGTAAAGACATTGTGTTGTTACTTAAAAAAATTATTTTTTACTGTTAATAACTTAATAAGACTTTGTCATATATTTTAACATGTATCAACTAAAGGACTGTAGAAGTGTGGAGAAAACACTTCCCGAAAATTCTCATTAAGCGTTATGGTCCCACAAGTGATAGTGAAGGAATCAACAGACTGAATTGAGTATGTGAAGGGATTTAATGCGATTGCCCCAAATGGATAAAATCAAAAGATAGAGAGTTGGCAATGAAACCACCCACTAGTAAATACCGTACTCACGGACCATACGTGATGTCTATATATGTGAGGTACGTTGATGATCATGTTGATGACTATTAGAGAAATCTGGATAATAGAAATTGTCACAAGTATCAATGAATGTGTGATTTATATAAATTTAAGAGTGAATTGTTGGTATGGTATTAACATTATCCATAAAGCAGTATATGGAGAGTCAGTTGATATTAATTAAATGGATTCATATTAGTAATTCAAACCACCCACTCTTTCCTCCATCATCCATGATCTTTGATCTATTATCTATTGATCTATGACTATTTGATTCAAGTCATTATTTTATCTCAGTTTAATTGAGATTGAGTGAGTGTGTTTTCAATAGTTCCACTGGACCATAATAAAGGCAGGAATGTGAAGCTATCAAAATCGTAATTCAAAACTCAATAACTATCCTCCTTACTCTTATTCAAAGGTCATCACTCTAAAGACATAAGCCGGAAACCTGTCTAGAACCTAGTATCTATTGAATCTAATGTTTTATCTATTGATTTGAGTCTTATGTGTGAAAACATGGATCATAGTTTTGTTAGAAGATTATCTATTATTATAACATTAAGTCTTTATCTATTATATTTATAACTTTAGATGAATGTCAGTTAGGTTGTTCTTGTTTCTAGGATTAAACTGACATTTTGATCTGTAT
>JABUQX010063857.1:0-2500 GCA_015478945.1 Trachelipus rathkii
CAGAAATTGTGTAAAGCGCTTATAAAATATATATATAAATATATATATATATATAATATATATATATATAAATATTATATATATAATATATATTATATATATATATAATATTATTAATATATATATATATATAATATATAATATATATATATTATATATATTAATATATATTATATATTATTATATATGTATATATAAACGTCATTTTAGAAACTACACAGTGCGTTATCTTTATATTTATTACATCTTGCTCTATATTAATCCATTATAAGAACTTCGTAAATCTGATTACCCTATCCTTAAACAGTATTTTTCTTAAGCTTCTTGAAATATATTATAATTCTCATCTTCTTTTAGATTTTTCTCCAAGTAATATAAAACAAGAAATTAAATAACCAAATAGTTAGAAACAAGCAATTGTATTCTGTATTGTATAAAAAAGAAATCTTTTAAGAAAAAACGATGATTTTCTGGGATGTAAACTTCTCAAAAAGTTTTTCCTTTCGTTTTGAATAAAACTTTCTTAAATAAAATTAATCTTCATTTGCCCCGTTCTTTTTGGACAAAGAGTAGCAAAACTGTTGGAATCCTATCCTTTGCCTAATATATATTATATATATATATATATATATTATATATATATATATTATATATATATATATAGTATATTAGTAGTAGTATTATAATAATTATAATCTATATATATATTAATCTATATATATATATATATATATTAATATGATAGGAAAACTAAAATAAATGTAAGAACATATGAAAATCATATCTGGTAGTATTATAATAATGAATTACATAATTAGTACATATATATACTATATATATATACTTAATATATATACAATCTTATGTAATAATACTTTAAAAAACTATATTAGTTAAGTATGCTAAGCTACTTTAAATATGTGTTAGAGCTCTAAACGCATTTATTTTTTATGATTGATCAGCAATGTCTTATTAACCCATAAAATATAACATATTATTTAAGCGTTATTTCCATTTTAACCGAGAGAAAATGTTATATTTTAAAATGGGCATACGATGTAATATGGCGGATTGTTAAAATTAAAATAATGAAAAATTTTGTATGTTTTATTTTAAGCTATAACAAATAAATACATTGTTGATTCTCTGCAATGTAGATTCATCAAATTCTTTAGAGCGCAATTACATACCTTTACTTCTTGGTAGCCTCTGAACTCGAAAGTGTAGCCCCCAATTTCTTCCAAAAGATCCTTTGAACTTTGACTGATGTGGATTTTCATTGCTTAGATACATAAAAAAGTAGGTTTACACTTTAATTTTTAAGCTTATATAAAATAGACATATTTCGCAGCTATTTTTTATTATTATATTATTCAGATCGTTCAAAAGGTTTCTCATAAATAAAGATATTTATTAATAAATACAATACTAATTAAATATTATTTATTATTTAAATATTTAAATATTTATTAACTGTCAGCTATTAATTGATATATTTAATATTTAATATTTATATGAGAAACAATTTGGATTCTGGAAATTTAGAGTATAGAGTACAATATGTAAATAGTAAAATATAATATTTATAAGTGCTAATAAATAATTAAAATGTTCAAGCCTGTTATTTATTATTTTCCATACGCTTCTCGCTAGTTGATTTCGCTATACCGTGAGCACGTTTTACAGTATCGCCAAATATACAATATCCGAGGCATACTGCGGTACTTGCGCCATGACACATATATATATATATATATATTATATATATATATATTAATATATATATATATCTATATATATAAATATATTAATTTATATATATATATATATATATAATATAGTATATATATATATATATATATATTACTATATATATAATATATATATATATATTATATTTATATATATATATATTTATATCTATATATATATATATTATTATATATAAATATATATATATATATATATATAATAATTATATATAAATAATATATATATATATAATAAAATATATATAATTATATATATATATAAAATATTATATATATTATATATTATATATATATTTATTATATACTAGTAAATATATATATATATACTATATATATATTATAGTATATATAATATATCATAGTATATATATATATATATACATATATAATATATATATAATGATGTAAACTGTGTTGAGGTCGGTGACCCTCCTCCCTTGATAAATCTATCATTTTTCATGAGCTCATAAGAGGAGTCTCCGCTTTCATTTTATTGCATATGGGGTGGGTTTAACTATTACTTTAACAATTCTTTCGGGTATAACTCATCTATTAATGGTGCGTCAGTTGGGTTATCATAGTACGATTCTCTTTTGTACAGTTTTTAATTCTGGTTCTGTGATCACGTTAGTAGTTGGATTAGCGGATATTATTGGCAGGTTTTGGTGCACCCTTCAACCTTCTTCTCTATATCTCTATATTTCTTTTTTTCATTATCTTTATTTATA